>JAAGNO010016215.1:0-10676 GCA_033439905.1 Ceryle rudis | reverse complement strand
AAGAAAACTGTTGTAATTCAGAGGGGACCAGTAGAACCAGAAACAGCCGGGAATCCACAACACCCCACAGGCTTCCGCTTTTTCAACAGATACAGGAGGAAATTCAGATCTTCACTCTGGGCAGATGAAACTCAAGATACAAATCACAACATCACTCACCGGCAGT
Organism: Ceryle rudis; assembly: GCA_033439905.1. Lineage (NCBI taxonomy): Eukaryota > Metazoa > Chordata > Aves > Coraciiformes > Cerylidae > Ceryle > Ceryle rudis. The sequence goes on along the minus strand of JAAGNO010016215.1, from coordinate 10,510 downwards.
GGTTGTAACCAAAGGGAACAAAATGCCCTGTTTTGGCAGGAGCTCCTCGAAGAAGTGCAGCTTTATGTCAATAACTTGCGGACACGCGGCAGCATCGCTCTCCCCATCTGCTGAGCCAACAGCAATCGATCACACGCAGAGGGAAAGGGCTCGGCCAGCAGCTCGCAATTCCAGTTTCATTAACAGCCTTCTGGTCCGCGAGGTGCAAACCCACGCAAGCAGCCCTCCACACAAACCTCACCATGGCAACTGGGAGCACAGGCAGCAGAGCAAGAGCAGGAGCCTTCAGCTCCAGCAGCGGCCCCGCGGCCAGGACTGCAGAAAGCTTGGGATGGGAGGAAACTGGTCCAGCAAAGGAGAAATCCTGTGTGAGGCAGCTGGACCAGACTCGGATGGGGCAGTGAACGCATCAGCCTTGCAGACACTAATGCAGACTGGGACTGCTGCCCCACACATTTGGGTATAAAATTACAGTGGCACTTAGAATTTCACCAGATCAATGCTCTACAGCATGATCTCCTAACCACAAACAGTTGGACTGGGAAGGGAATTTTTAAATTCAGAACAAGCTCAAAAGGATCTTTTATTACTTTTGGTACTCTGTGCAATCACGCTAGGACTGGTTTCTACGCAGGCACCCTGTCCCAGTGCCAGGCTGGCTGTACTCAGCACGCTACCATCCAGACTAGAACTGAAGCGTTCTTCCAAGATCACTTTAACAGACGATTAGTTCTTTGTAAGCATCTCAATATTTTATTGAGATTATTTACTGGGAAGTCCAACTAGTGTTAGGTGCTAAGAGCTGAAGTCTCTGTGGGCTTAGTATCGGGCATAACAGCTGAACTACTTGCAAAAATTTGGCTTTCAGTTGCTGTAAGTGGATCGTCAGGTGACTCTACACCCATTTCATTGCTTATGAAACTAGAGCCCTGACGTATAAATACCAGAAGACATTCAGGATTTATTCTATTTTAAACAAGAATTTGATACAAGATACTAACTTTGAAGCTAGGAAATAAATTTAGCAATAGTCAAGAACAATTTACTAAACAACATAAACAGACCCAAAGTACTTTCCAAGTGGCATTTATAGGGAAGTGAATCCACCACTAAAACTTCCAGAGGGAGCACAGCAACCCTCTGACAGCTCACCACGCTGCAAGCAAAAGCTGTACCCCACCAGGGCTACAGCCTTCGGGTGGAAGTGCTGATGGAAGTTTCTGAACTCAAAACCAACACAATTACACCCGAAAGCAAAAAGAACAAGGAAAAGCAGCATGCTGGGGTTTATTATCTAAAGGTGCAAAACACAAAAGTCAATATTGTTGCAGTAAATCGTACACAAGCAGAGTCTTTTCTCCGGGGACACTTGCTTTCAGTGCCAGATGCTATAGCTAACAGAGAGAGGACAGCATTTAGATGATTTTTATCACTGATACTCTTTAAATAAAGTACAACTACGAGCAAGAAAAGATTCAGAACACCTTATTCTGCGTGGTTACTCTCCCGACACACGACTTCTGCTCAGCCCTGATGTTCCACACACCAATTTAAAGTTCATTATCAGAACGTGGCTTTCTCAATCCCGTCTAGTAGCAGCCAACTGGCACAGTCAAAGGTCTTCATAGATCTCCAGTGGTATGGAAGCCTGTATTGTACAGCCTGTCCCAGCAAGACCGTCTTTAGCAACAGCATAAACACTTAACAAGGTCAATACGGCGATAGATGGAACAGCACAGCGCACGCGCGCTCCGCGTGCTCCGATGGAGAAACCTGAGTTGGCGGAGCACAGACTGCCCATAGCTGGGGCAGGATATATCGACCCAACACCGCGACCCCATCAGGTGATGAGGCTCTCAGCAATAATTTCCAGCTCAGACCGATCTCAGGTACTGAACAGATGCCTGATGGTCTCCTGATGCTTCAGGAACTGGCAACAGGAAGAAGAGAGAAGCAGCAAGAAAGAAGCCGCAGTGCCTGTTACTACAGGTACGCTCACAAACCCTTCTGCAGCTGACTGAATTCTGGATTTTAGACAGAACAGTTCTCTTAGAAGGACTCCCTGCAGCAAAGCCCCTCACCTAAACACACGCCATCTCTATCCGACTAAACTTTCCTGTGGGAAACCAACCAGCAAGTGGAAATCTTTTTGGCAACTTCTTCAAAAAGTTCTGCTCCCTTGGACCTGCACCTTGTGTGACTCTCTAGTTAAACCGTCCAGAACTGCCCATCAATTTATCTTTGTCCTTTCAGAAAGCGCCGTGCCTCTGTGACTGCCAAAAGGAAGCTGGAAGCAAGAATACCTGTGTTCCATGAACTCACTGTCACAGAGTGACTCCAGGCAAGTTGTTGAACTTGTCTTTGTCTCAGTTTCTCCATCTGTAAACATTATTTGGAAATCTTTTGATGAAAGGGACTAGCATCCTGGAAAGCTCTTCCAATTCATCTTACTTTATCTTAGAAAAACAGCCTACAACACCGTAACTTTTTTTATTTGAATTGGCATTTCTCTCCAATTTAACTGAAAGCCAAGTACCCTCGGAGGAGCGTGCCAAAGTAAGCAGGTTACAACAGAGGTGCTCAAGGTTGCACACCTATTGCATTACCGCTCTCTGATGCCAGGCAGTGTCCTAGAAGATGCTTGATTTTTTTTGCTCCCCTATTGTCTATTTCCACGCCGATGGTTAAGTGTTCATCCAGTCTCTTCTGTCGCTAAAATATTTATAGTTACAGGGCTAGATCTTCTCCTGCTTCAGAACTACCTTTTGTGCTGCCAAACCATTACAACTAGCAGTCTCTGGAAAGGCAAGCCCCTTTAGATTTGCATTACCATTTTCTATCTGTTCTGTTGGTGCCAGCTGGCTAAACGTGTCCGTCGGTACCACCGTAACGACGCTGCGAAGTACGGACGACTGTCCCCTGTCTGCCCCAGCCCCAAGAGTCTGCTGCTTTTTGGTTTCAGAGGCTGTCTCCCTAAAGTGAGGGGGGAACTGCCAACAAAAGGACAGATTAAAATTCCTTAATCTGCACAAGTAAAGGAATCAGCAATACAGAAGAACAAGCTGGAAGGATTAGATGGTCATATAAACGTCTGCTACTGATCAGCAAAAGCCAAAAGCCGTTTTGAAATCAACCATTTCTTCCAAAGCAACAAAGTAAGGGTAGTGAGGGCTGGGTCAGTAAAAGTACAGTGGGATTCATCCTGCCCTGTGTGTTCCTGGAATGGGATGACACCTTTTAAAAAAGGCAGGCAGAGAGCAGCTCAAGAAGCAGCTCTTCTGGATTCGGTTTTCACCACTGAGAGGATCCACTGGGAGAACCTGAGGCTGAAAGGCACAGGAACAACCAAGCACAAGCCTATTTGTAAGGAACTAGCAGACAAAAAGGTAGCAAGCTCCACCCAGCTGCAAGATGCCAAGGACAGATCTTTCCTAAACAAAAATGCATTTCCTTCCTTGCCTGCTAAAAAGGTTTGGGAACAGGGGACTGTCGACCGCCGCAGTAAATCTGGATGTTCCGAAGACTTTTTACTGCCCAAAATTACATTTTCATAAATAGAACAAAGTAGACGTGAAACAACTGCAGGGTAGGCAGAAATTCAGAGGATGGTGAGCAACTGTTCTGGTAAACTGGAAGGACGTAAGAAGCGGGGCTGTGGTAAAGATCCATCCTGCCACCAACACTGCTTAACATTTTCTTTTCAAGTGGATCAGTTACGAGCTTCCCATCAAACTGGGAATGATGGAAGATGCTCTGGAATCACAAATCTATTTTTAAAGGAATTTAACAAGGTGGCAAAGTAACCTGAAATGAGCTGCCGCAATTCAGCGGTGACAAGTGCAAAGGTTACACCAAGTGACAGATAACTTTATCAATATTCAGTGTGGTGATTGCTGATGGACTGCTCCTCCCCGTGCACAACACCTCCTCACTCGACCCGGCACTGACAAGGCCATAGGTACGGGTCTGGCTGCCAGGTCTCTGCCAGATCTCCTGGAATACATGAAGCAAATGAAGGGGACGTGGAAGAGTGAAGCAAGATTGATCAGACACCGAGAAACCGTGATCCCTACACACAAGGAAAAGTACAAGCTGGCTCCCCTGCAACAGAGAAAATCCAGCGGGTGCAGCCCGCTAGTGGTACGCAAATCAGCACCACCGTAAAGACAAAGGGGTGTTTTCACAGGCAAATGCTAACAACAGGGTCTCAAAAGACCAACTTCACAGCATTTGAGCCACAAGGAATTAGGAGCAGGAGGGAAGCAGCCCTTCACCCAGCCCTGAGGCCAACACTCCCCTGAGCTGCAGCAGCAGCTCCCACATTAGTTCTTGGCTTGTCACCACTTTGCGGGGTATCAAACTTTTCTTGAACGATTGACAAAATTTTCTCTATCCAACTCAAACAACTTTCCAAGCGACGTGGAGTCGTTGATCTTACCCGGGGTCCTTCCAATTCTTTGTCTAGATATAAAGCAGCAAACCCCACACAAAGACAAAAATAACCAAATAATGTCCTTGTTCCCATCTAAAGCACATACACAAGTGAAAACTTCAAGGTCTCAGTCAACACATCTCAATTTTCTGAAAGCTGGGACCAGACACAGGCAGTGTAAGCAAGCCCACCAACACTCAACAGCTGAGATGTCTGGAAGGTGCTTATGGAATTTAGGCCCAGATATTTCACTAACACCAGTGGCAGACAAGAGGGTTTGATACAGATAAACATACCACAGGTCATCTTGAAACAGAATGCCAGAAGATGTCTTGGCACAACAAAAATATTGAGGCCAAACTGGATATAAAGTCGAATCTTTGGGTTATCTTTGGAATGGACGGGCTGAAAAGACTGCAGACTGAAGCCGAGCACCATTTCATCCCTACCTCATGTGGCTCGCCGGGCCATCCTGAGCGTTAGAAAGTCCTAAATCTGAAAGGGAATCCGAGCAGACGGATGCAGGCGACAAAGACCTCTCCTTCTCCTCTAGCAGATCCAGTTTCACCAAAGAGCTTGTCTCATCTTCTGAGTTATCCTCTGACACAGAGCCAATAATAAAGCGAGAGTGAGGGTTCATCTCCAGGGGTTTAGCGGGTTGGGAAGACTCTTCCATGGCTCCTACAAACTGGGCTCTCAGCACTGTAAGGGGCAAAAGAAAGACAAAAAAAAGGCAAAACCTGAGGTTAATAGCCTGCTATTGAAGGACCGAGAAGAGGACAAAGCAAAGTTCACTTGTGATAGGAAACGCAATGTTAAAGCACAACAGCTGAGACCAGAGAGAAGTCCAGGATCTGGAATAGTTACTTCTGCTACAATCATTGACTCTTCTGTTTGCACAAGGACTGTGAGATCAAAGCAGCTGGTCGTTCCGATCGGTTCCAGAACCTTAACGGCATGAAAAGGTTCAACGGAGGCAAAGGGAGTAATTTTGGAGTTTTCCTTACGAGAAGTATTCACAGATTCCGCAACAACGACAGGATTAACTGAGTATCTTCTAACAACCAACTCTCTAAAGAGTTCTCTCTACACAAACGGGCTTAACCCAAGCAGTTTAAACCCTTCCACGTACTGTTGTGCCATCTGCTTTATCCTTAACCTGAAAAGATCAAGCTTTAGGAAGAATTCATCCTTCAAAGCTCGTTCGAGTCGGAGGATACGTCACCACCAGGATGACTTTAACAAATCTAACAACTCACCGCTGTTGATGTGCAAGGTCTCACTCCATTCACACCCACCTCTTCCCTCCTCTGTCCCAACTACCGTGTGCTCACACCGCCTGCTCCCCACCAGCACTGGTGCTTTCCACCCTCTGGTCCGATCCCACAAAACCATCAGAATCGTAACCGACAAAACAAGATATTTCCTACAAGGTTAGCAAGTGGAATCAGCAAGAGGAGCGGATGGGAAGATACTGGTAAGGAACGATGGGGACAGAAGCAAAACCTCCCTCTTTTTGACAGCAGTGAAGTGTCAGGTCAGCCTGGCCATCTTCTGTAACTTCACCCTGACTTTACCTTCTCGGTCCCAGATAATCCCCGTCAATCAGGGGACAGTATCTACTTTATGGTAACAGATCAAAACTTAGTGGCACGAGGGGCCTGAGGAGAATACGAAAGTTCAGGTCTCCATTTTCCATTAAAAAAATCATTTTACATACAGAGAGAAGAATCTCAGTATGGGGAACTCTGAGTATCAAAAATCCAGTGTTGTTCCGAGGGGGAATGAATGCACTTCCTTCAAAATTAAAAAAATAATACTAATGACAACTGAGCAAGAGCACGACAGGCGGAGAAAACAAAGGAGCACCGCACAGCACAAAGGCAGGTGGGATGGGGAACGAGCGTTTGATATGCTCAGCTCTGCCCGACTCTGATGCACTTGTATGAGAACTCCAGAGAGCTGGAAATCACATCAGTGGACACTCAGGAGTGCACTAACCTCTTGTTATCCTTGCAATCTGAGCAGTTAGCCACTTCCAAAACGAACTGGAAAAGAAAAGAATTAACATGTAATTATTATTATTATCATTATTATTCCGGTGATGATGAATACTCCCCGTGTGTTTCCCCAACTGTACAAATCTTTGAACACAAAACAGGTACAAAACAGCCTCGATCACTTGATCGGGGTCACAGAGCAAACGGGGAACGGAACCTGCGATGTCCAGGGGGCACCCCCTGCCAGCCCACTGTGCTGGCTGCTTCCGAGCGGTGTGTCAGCACACCCCTGATCATCCCGCATAGAGCTGAGCTTCTAAAAGAAACCACACTTTGTGCCAGTGCTGTCTACTGATGTCTAGCTGGTTTTCCCCCATCTGCTTCTGAATCTGCTGGCTGACTTCCGCTGAACTTGATGGTCAGGAGTAAATCCCAACGGCAACCGGAAATCGCGTGAAAAACTGGTGGCTGGAAGACACAGGTGATGTACCATCTTTCTACATGAACAAAATCCAAGAGTTTGCCTGCAAACCCAGCTGTCACACAGCGACACGGACAAGGACAAGACGAGGGGCCATTTTTCTCAGGGCCCCATTCTCCCAACAGGTCCTTCCCCCTGCAGAGAGGGCTGTTCTGATTGATACCCTTAACTCTCACACCACGCTGACACCCCAAACCGGTGGGAAAACCTCATCAGTCCTGCTAACTACAGCCACGTGATGCCAAGTGCGGGGATGCAGCATGAGGGGTTGGAGGTGAAGATGACAGCTTTCAGACGGTACACAAGCAAAACTGGACCGTCTTCGAACACAAATAGGACACAACTGTAGTTTTAACTAGAGCACAGCCAAGGAGTTTATGGACAGTGCAATCCTTAAACACCAGGCTCCTTCTTTTCATCAGTAACTGAGAATTAAAAACCGATCCAACTGGCTTATGCACTTTTACCATGATTGTACCGGACTGAATTATTTAGATCAAACCCTGTGTTGACATCGCTACTCCCACAAACCCTGGTTTCACTGGGGCCACGGGCAGTTCATTTCACAGACAGACGTACTTAACCATTTTAGGACTGAAAAGCCACAAACATCTGTCTGAACAGGTATTAAAAGGGTGGATCAATCTGCCCTTTTTGAGGGTAGAGATGGAGAAGGAGGGGAAGCGCAACTGCAAAGGCCGCGTACCTGTCTGTGCGGAAACGAAGCCACGCGGGAAGATTTCTTTAACTGAGGTTCTCGGGCAGGACTTAGAGCTCAGACAGCACAAGGCTGAATCGTGTCTTGTTTGTGCATATAAACGCGAAGACAATATTTATTGTGTGTATTTATCCTGGCGTCAGATCACTCCTAGAGAACTTCAACCAGACGGATTTACTGCTGGCACACTTATCAGCACCAAAGAACCTGGGAAACAGCCAAACTAACTTCAACCCTTTCTTAACGAAGAAAAACTCTGCCCAAATTCAAGAATTTATATGTAAATAACCACGTTTCAAAGGCTTTGCTTGTTTGGCTGGTTTTTTTTTTTTTGCTAAGCAGAGAAGAAAAGGGAGGAACAGGCAGTGAAGCGTCCACTCAAATACTCCATGAGAAAGCATCAAACCAAAGCCAGGGCTCCTGATCCCCAATGCCACGCTCCAACAACTTGACTCAAATACCTTGTTTGCACAACTCGGTTCAAAAGCAGTTAGCTATCCTGGTAGCCCCATTCAAGTCCATTTACCAGTGCACTTCCAAGCCCTTGTAGCCCAGTCCCAAAGTCAGGAGTTCTGCTCAGGTTTTGCAATCAGCTGGTAAGGACACTGCAAGGAATTGGACGTAAGCTCAGTTTGTTCTCGGCGTGCTGAAGTTTGTTATTCATCTTCAAATTCATTTCAGCACTGTCTGGGACCAAATAACACACAGACTTTCTCAGAGACCTCCTCCCAGAAGCTTTTTGCTTTCAAGTCTCCCCCTGCTCTATTCACTCTGGTTTCTAACCCAGCACCCAGCCAACCACCAAGGCAACGTTCGTGTACCATGAACTTTAGCAGATGTACTGTTTATTTTAATAACATTGAGCTGGACCCTAAAAACCACAGTTGCCTGGCTCCTCTACTCTACACAGCCCCTACGCTTATTTTTGCTGCTGTCAAGAGCCTGTCAAACACACCAACTTTCACAGAGGGAGAACTTCTTGCTAAAAACCCCTGTAATTTACATACGGATACAGATTGAGAATTCGATCCTGCAAAGAAATAAGAACAGCTGATGTCACATAATCAGTGACGCAAATTTGTGTAATGCCAGGTGAATCTTGACAGAATCTGAGCCAAGCTCTTCTCCCTCCTCCTGAAGGAATCAGCTCCCATCCGAGGTCTGAAGAGACACGGCACCCTCCTAACTCCCCAGCTCTGCAGGTATCGGGGTATTTAAATCCCGTTCACGCTACAAGCAATGAAAACTCTGCAAACCCAATTCAAACAGCGACGTCGCTGGTTTTGCCTGAGGTGAAACAAAACCCAAGTCGCTTCTCCACAGCTCTGCTACTGTCATTAGTAACTTTGGCTTGACAGTGAAATGCACGTGTGAAACCATCACGCTTTAGGAGTTTAACAGTTTCCCTTTCCGATCGTTTTTATTATTGTAAAACACACCTAATGGCAGCTGGAAATCGAGTTTCCAGTATTTTTCAAACCACCCTGCTCTGCAGATAACTAGACTGCTGAAAAGGACGCTATTATTCCAGTGAAAATGAGTTGTGGGTTCCTGCGAAGGCTCCGAGTGGCATCTCTGAAGTATCCGTAAGTCCTATCAAAAGGAAAATAACCAAGCTGGCTTTGTGTAGAGTTCTCCCGCTTAAAGCCCAGGCATCTGTGGCGTTGATAATCAACACAAATAATTAGAGATCAATTAAATGGAAGTGTATTTTCACCACCCTAGCTGACTGGATACAAGTAGGAAGAAAAAAAAAAAGAACAAAAAAGGTAACAACAGAGTAAAACTCACTGGTGCCCGTGCAAGACGTTGACTACTTAATTGCTTTTACTGAACACAACAAGATCAGCAGCGTGCTCACCTATACCAGGACTGGCAGCGGGTTTCCAGCTCAGGAGAGGGCAAAGAGAGGATGTTGGCAGCAGGTCGGGCCGCTCAGCAGCAACCCACAGACCCGCGGAGCTCCCGGCGTTCTGGTGGAGCAGCTGCCGCTGCGCTTTAAGACTCGCTCGCTCTCCCCACTTCGCCAGCCTGCATCTCTGCGCAACCGGTGGGCCAGGACTCAAGCGGCTCCGCCTGAGCCAGGCCTCCTGGTTAATAATTGGGCAGGGCCTCACCTCCTACCCAAAAATGTTCTCGGCAAATAGCAAACACCCCGCGAAGCTCTTTTGCTGCTGATGTACCGAAAAGCGCTTCACGAGCCGCCTGGCCGCAGGCTGGAAGGTGCAGTTAGTTCCCAGACCTGCCGTTATCACCATCAGACAGGTAACAGAAAGTGGACTGCACGCTGCCTGGGTCTCTGTGGGGACAAGATGCGTGCGTCACTTCCAAAGAGAACATGAAGACAGAACAAGAGCCTACGCTCACAGCTCTCCCGGTTCACTAAAACACTCACAACCGTGCCTAAATCCCATTGGCTTTGAGAGAACCGGGCATTACTTAAAGAATTTGCTGATTGGAACAGTCTGTGATTTTACTTCTGATTTTTTTTTCCTTAATGTGGTGCATTTCACTACAAAACTTCCTCGAAAAGATATAAGAGATATCAGGAAAGGAGAGGCGAGGATAATAAATCGGTTTGTTCCGCAGCTCTGCGGTTACAACTTTAAGCACCACGAGCACCTTCCAGAAGATGTTCCCAGGGCTCCTTTCAGCCCCTCTGAAAAAAAAATAAACAATAAACCAGGGCCCAACCTCTTCCCTGAAGACCTCGAAGCCCCCCCCGAGAGGGGAGGAGGATGATGAGAAGCGGAGGGATGCCCAGGCTGGCACAGCCAGCGCCTCGTGCCCGACCCGGTGGCTCCCACACGCTCGATTTGCTCGTTTGGTGAATTAACTCCGTGGCACGAGGCGCACCCGCCACCAGCTCGTTGCTCCGT
>JAAGNO010016214.1:59244-83574 GCA_033439905.1 Ceryle rudis | reverse complement strand
GGTTTTATTTCTCTCTCTCTTTTTTTTTTTTTTTTTGGTTACATTCCTTTTTATCACTATCACTATTATTATTATATTTTTATGATTGTTGTTATTATATTTCCTTTTATTTTAGTCGTTGAACTGTTCATAACACACAAGCTTTACTTGTTTTTCAATTCTTTTCCCCATCCCACCGTGACACTTACTCTGTATGCATAGCAAACTTGCATTGGTGAACCTCATTTACCTGCTAAGGGCAGAAGGAGTACTTGCAGGAGTAAAGGCTACAGTACGTAGCCTATAAATTACATGCAAAACATAGGGAAGGAAACAAGAGGAACTCTCTTTTAAATCTACACAGGGACCCAACTTAGACATTTATTCTAACTCTTCTGAAACCAGCCTCACGTGCGTGAGAACCTGTAAGAAGACCTGTGTTGAGGAAAGGAAGCTCTGTTTCTTTCTGAAGACAAATGGGTCCAGGACAGTGAGAAAGCAGGGACTGAGTCAATGCACAATGTGTAGCAGCAAGAAAGGGGACAGCCTGGATTGCCAGACATATTGCAGGAGAGTGTCCTCAACCTCCAGGCATCTAGACTGTCCTCAGCAGATTGCAGTCTGTAAATAGGATCCTCAGACTGTTAGCTTGAATGCTTTTATATAATATATTGAGATTAAAATATTTCATTGACTGCAAAGTGTGTACTTCAGTTTGCACAACTGCCCAGATTAAAACTCTTTTGTTACAAACTCTTCATGTTTTCAGTTCTTGTGGGAAACCTGTTTAAGATTAACTCTTCTTGGAAAATCTCTATATGCAGTTAAAGCGTAACCAATTTTTAGTTCATTGTGTGAAAAGATGATCCTTCGAGGTCCCCTCCAACCCTTAACATTCTCTGATTCGGTGAAAAGAAAAACTTTGGCTGCAGTACTGTATATAGCATGAAGGTTTTTTACTCTGATAACTACAAGAACACTGAATGTGGAAATATGGAACTGAGCTTGCTTATAGTTCTCAGATGGGTGATGTGTATTTGTAACCAAACTGGAAAAAAACGCTGCCTAGGGATTATAAAGTTCTGACTGCTTAAGAGCTATGTACTGGGTAGTTACAGCAAGAAATGTTGTTGAGAATTTGCACTGGAAACGCCATTAAAAAGGAGCATTTCCATTCAGATGAGTGAAAGATGTGGGTATGGTCTGACCTTCTTGGGGTTGCATACATGAGGATCTAGAACCGAAAGCAGAATTTGGGGGCCTGAGTGTTTATCCAGTGAATTAAACATGACACGGATAGTGGCATACACATCATATCCATCAAGAAACAAAACTTCTTTCCCATGGCAAAATAATCTGTAAGAGAGGGAGGGGGAGGAATCCAGATGCTGACAGACAAATCCAAAAGAATTGTTTTTCTTTATTTTGAAATACTTTAGTACTCCAGAAATCACCCAAGGCACCAGAAAAAGAAACTCCTTCTCAACCTACTTTGGGAAGCAAAACTGGCCATTTAATAAAGGACCAGGCCTAAACTGCCAGAGTTTTGACATAAAGGACGTACCGCTCCGACGTGTCAAACTGTAGATAGAAGCTGGCATACTCCACAGTGGTCCACTCTTTTTTGTCAGAAAGGCTGGAAGCCCTTGGTATTACCTCCAGCTGCCACAGATCTCATTTGTGTTCAGAATGACCCTCAGGACACCCCAAGGTCAGGCAATTGACTGGAGAGGGTGCTTCTGCAAACCAGCATGCTTGTCCTTGTAGAAAAGCAGCTACGGCCTTTGCTCACCCCTCAAATCCAACTGTGAGTGCATAAGCAAGGGTGAAACAGCTGCTTACACACCATAAATGTATCATTTTTAACAGCATCGCATCACTTGCGAATTTGGAACTGCTTGGAGCTGCCAGCAAGCCTTTTCCCTAGGCACTGTCATGTTGGAGCTGCTTTTTAAAGTTTTAAGTAAATGTTTTCTGTCAAAATAAAAACAGGGTGAGAGTGCAGTCAAAACCAACAACAAAGTCTTTGTTAGCTCAGTCTACTCTGTACTTGCTTCTCACAACTGAGAAGAGTTGCAGAACTTATGTAAAATGCTTGCCTAGGAAGAAAGGTTTCTACGGAGCGTTCCCCCCCATCTTCCTCAGACAAGGATGGCTGCAGTTTTCCCGGTGGGATGCAAAGTAAGTTTAGGCATTGCCAAAGAAATAGGACTAGCGGTGCTGTGGTGTGCATTGCGTGTCTAGCAAGATTTCCCTTCTCCAAAGTTCAGGGGCTGGACTCTGACTTACAAGTCAATGGAAAAATGCTACTAATGTCTGCAAATGCAAGCACATTCTACCTGAAGAGAAGATGACTTGCTCAAGTTGTATGTAAAAAATTCCAGTCAGCATCAAAGTGAATATATTCCAGGGATAGTAACAGCAAATAATAGTCCAGTGATTTAAGACAGTAAGGAAATCTGATGATATTAAAATAAATACAGTACAGATGAGAGGGAAAATCATGAGTAAAAAAAGGCAAATGGATGACAACAGTGTTGCTAGTCGGGGGCAATGCTGCACATGAAGTTTTAAGTAATAGTATGCTTTAGTAACATTTCTGACTGTTTTCTCATTTACGTTTGGTTTGGGTGTGTAAGTGAAGTTTCTAATATTGACAGCTTCATAAATTTACTCGATGTAAATCAGCGTAAGTTTACTAACTTTCAAGCAGCAAAGCTGATATATATGAACCAAGGTGCTGGCTGAGACTTCTTTAATGCATTCAAATAACTTCATTCCTGCACATTTCCAGTTTTTGACCGCCTGTTTGTGGTACATACGCAATAGCGTCAAGCCCCCAAATAAAGGCTTGCTGATAGTACCATGGAAAGGTTTATTACCCTAGAGCTTGAATTTGAAATTGCTAACCACAGACTACCCAAACCAAATCTGTGGAATTACATCAGTTTAGAGCAGTGAAAAATCTGATACACAGAGACCTGTTAGAAATGTTCCCATTTTTGGTTTTCCATGGTGAGACTTCTTTGGTTTCTGTCTCTGCTTCTTCCATGAAATGTAAATCCTCTGGGGATTGCACTGTAGAGAACTCTGTCATGTTACAGAGATTGAACTTCTTTTTCTATCCTTCTTTTTTTTAATTCAAAGTACAAAGGCTGAAGTGCTAAACTTTATGAGGCCTATAATAGCTCCTTGGCCTGAAGAATAGTAAGGAATAGAAATAATTAATAATCATCTAATACCAAGCACTTATGTCACGCCTTTCATCTAAGGAAGTCAAACCACTTTATAAACAGCAATGAATTAATAGAAGAATGTTTTGCCACAGGCAAAACAGCGAAACAAGAAACCATCTCTCTCCTCCCTGCCATCTCCTGAACTCCACAAAGGCAAGCATTCTGTGAGTGAAAATTACACTGCTTTTTGCTGCCTATTTCTTAGCACTTCTGGAAATTTGGATCTTGCTGTTCCTTTACACAAAGTCTCCCAGTATGCAGGGAGCTGTGTGGCAGGACTGGTTCAAGCAAATGTCAGGCCCCTGCAATTTTCATTTTCTGGCTTTTCCTTCTGTGCCACCGAATACCAGGGGAGGAGATACAAATCACTGGTGCATTGATCCGTTATTGGTTTGCTCCTTTTGTGCTCTCAGTTACACATGGGTGGAAATAATCATCTCATGCTCATGAAGAATGGGGGCACTTGAAGAAAGTCCAGGGTAGAGCACTAAGAACAACCAGATGCTTGAAAGACATGATCTGTGAGCAAAAATCAAAAGAGCTGGGGGTGTTTAACCTGGAGAGGAGTAAGGACATCACTGCAACAGCCTTCAAGTGTCAAAAGGTCACTGCAGAGAAGAAAGACATAACCTGTTCTCTCTGGGCATTGTAACTAGGATGAAAAATAATGGACTTCAAATACAGTAAAGATGGAACACTATCAAAACAGTGATGAGCTATATGACAGCTAAGCCCTGGAACAGAATGCATTTACTGTGAAGTCTCCATTGTGGGTAGTTTTTCATATTAGACAAATATCTTTTGTGTGGTGGTAATGGCATTCCTGATGTGACCTTTGAGCAGAGGAATGGCTTTGGTGCATCCTAAAGACTCTTACAGGCCCTGCTTTCCATGAATCAGCTGTTAGGAAAATGGAGAGTTTTGCTTCCAGGGTCAGGTTCAACACAAGGGCTCCGGGTCACAGTGCTGAAGTGGATGAGAATTAGATGCTAAGTCATTAGACAGGGGTATGGGGAGATCTGCACCTTTTGAAAGTGCTTAGAAACAGCAGATGCACTTTTTTAAATGTTGAAGGAGGTTCTACTTAAAGCGGAGCAGTGGCTAAGTTTTTTGAAGCAAAAGTTTTAGTCAGCAGCTTAACAGAAAGGCTCTGAGTATATTCTGTCTCTACACAGTCTAAGAAACAGTCAGTCAATAGAGTACTCAGCTCGGTTCATCCAGTATCCTGGAAAGACAAATGAGTCAAACCTAGGGAGATGTACTAAGTGCAGGTTACGATGCTTCCTTCTTGCATAGTCACAAAAACAGATCCACCACTTTCACAAAAGCGTGACTCTACCGCTCTTAGTTCAGTGAGTTTTGCTTCCTTACACCTTCCTTATCTAGTGAGGTTCTTCTAGGCGTAGACCAAGTAGTTTTAGATAGTGAAACTTCGGTGTAATTTTCACTTGAGACAATATATACCTAAAGCATTTGCAGGCACCCATCACGCTGTTGAGTTTTCTGGGTGGTTCTCCTGAAAACAAATATCTAAATTATGGTTAATAAGCCATTTAGAGTCTGCTGAAGCTGAGGAGGATGGGTATACTGGCACTTCATTGTATCCGATCTGTGCTAGATAAGCCACATCATTTAGAATAGAAGAACAAAGGGAAGAGTACAGGGAAGGAAAACAGGGAGAGAGATGCTTGCTCCTACTGGACTGGAATCATTTTTCTCCAATCTGCTTAGAGTAGGGCAACGTGGAAAGATGTTAAATGAATTTTGTCACTGCAGATTTTGTGTGTGTTTAACCTGTCAGGGACCACAGGAGTCAAACGCTTTGTGTACCCTGAAAAAAAAGTGAGGTGTTTATTTAAGTATCACTGTTTTGAAGACTGATTACCTAGTTTTAGATGAGAGTATATTTTATTTGTTAAGGAATAACCTATATCCTTTTATAGATTTAATTTAATCTTTAAAAAATTCCATGAAACTTCATATGAATATATCTTACCGGGTAAATCCACCTTTCTGATTATGTATTTGTCATCAGAGGATTTTTAGAGTAGGTTACATCATCATGCAATGGGAGTGCCACTGATACATTTTTATGGGAAGATAAAGTTTTGATTAAAGACATTACTTCCTTAACAGATAAAGTTGCTACTAACAGTGATACACCAGAAATTAAGTCTACCATTTTATGGGCTACACCTCAGACAGTTAGCAAAAGAAAAGCCACTGTCATGGCAAACCATTAAAAAAAAATAAACAAAATAGCCACGAACATCTCAAACAATTAGACTGGAAACTGAAAGACCTGAAGTTAGTTCAGAAGAAATTGCCTAGTATTACCCTCTGAAGAAAAGACAACTTAAAATAACTGTGTTCCAGACTGAACAGGAACTCTGCATGATTATACTTTGATAAGTGATGGGTCTGATTCTCAGCATCACTTCCTTTTAAGACCCAAAATAAGTGTGAAAGTAAGGAATCTAGTAAAAGTATTGCAACTTCTAATCTAGAGGTATATGATCTAGTATTTTCAGTATCATTGTCCACAAATGGGCCACCACACAGTTCAAGGTAATAAATCTCTCTGGGCTTGCCTAAACAGAACTAGAACTAGGTCTCCTGACAAATTGGGATCTAAGGCAGATCCTCAGCAGGTTCCCTATGTGCCTGAGGAAATGCTGTTCTAAACGGCTGCAGGCAGAAAGTCGCATGTGTAAAAATGGAAGGAAAATTTAAAAGCCTTTAAAAATAAACAGAGAGATGCTGATACTGACTCGGGTCATTTGCTGCTCTTAACATTGTACAAATTGCTTTGAAAAAGACCCGTGTTGGTACTGGGAATCTATGCTGGCTTAAACCCAGCATCTTGCACGTATGCCAGAAAGAATAGAGATGTTTGAGGGAAAGGACAGGCACAGGAGGAATTGGGTTGTATGTCACATTCTAGGTTATATGACATGGTTTGGCAGCAATTCCCTAGATGACATCCAAAGTCAGGGTGAGTTAGAGCTGGCCAAATGAGTTAGGAATAAGAAATCAGACAACAGAAGAAGCTTACGTAAAAACTGATTCAGATTTCAAGCCAAACTACACCCCTTTGTAAAGTGCTTAAAATGTAATTGGAAGTCACAAGAAAATAAAAATACACTGAGAAGCAATATGCAAAAAGAAAAAGGAATTCAGCTTCTTTTAATGATTTTAATTTCGTTACTGTTGTAAACTATTTCCCAGGCTCTGGTAATTATCCGTGGAATGTCTTGTCCATTAACATTTGTTCCCTCAGTTTGTGAAAGACACATCAAAACGCACTATGTCAAATCTTGCAGATACGAGCATTTCACACATGCGAAATGTACAAAGCCTTTTGAGCATTTGCACAGTGATTTATCTTTACACATACAAGTAATCCTAAGGAGTTTGAGGGAATTACCTTAGAGAGTAAAGTTAAGCCCTGTCTGTTTGGATGGGAGAGAAAAGTTTTAAACATCCTGCACATAAGGTAAGATGCCATTGCTTATAGCAGTCCTCAGGAAAATTAGTCATTTCAATCTTTTTCTCCTTAACGTATTCCAGCTGCACAGCATTTAGGCATATTTACAAAGCTGCAGGTAGGTAAAATGCAAGGAGCCTGTATGCATCACATTCAGTGAGGGGCTGATAACAATATCTGACTTGGTTTATGCAGACCCTGCTGTATTTGCTCCTGACCATCAGCAGAAGCTGCAGCACAAGCAGAATGACTCACACTGCCACCAGAAATCACGATTTGGTTTTGTTAGGAGGTGGCCGTATAAGATCAGCTCACTGTTCAGCATTTTTGGAAATAGTTTGTTCTGTGAAAAACATGTGGTCCAGTAATAACTCAGAGAGCAGCACGCACAACGAAGTGTAAAGCATAAAAGGCAAATTAGGTCTAAAAAACCAAAATATTTTATTAGCAGAGGTGTCTTCCCCTCGCTTAGAATGGGAGTTGTCAAGCAGTGATTTTATTGTTTTGAAGCTGTAAAACTCCTTCTTTAAAATGCAGTTTATAGGGAGTAACACTCTATATTTCCAACACAGTATTCTCAGCCTCTCTCCCCCCTCAGCCCCGACTCCCCATGGCTAAGTGGATCTTTATAGTGCTGGAGAACTTTGGCTGTCCTGTGGTAGGTGATAAGGTGAATGGAGAATCAAAGCCTGACACGTGACCAGAGGGTACATCAGTGATGCTGGCCAGAAAGTTCCTCCAGCTGCAAGCAAGCAGTTCAAGCCAGTGGGAATTCTTCTCTGTGGCTGAAGATCAGGACTGAACTCTTGCCCAGGCATCACCTTCCACAAGCCACCAGCTCGATGGTATGGCAGTTTCTCTAAAGTGTTGTGGCATTTACCGAGTATTTAATTACTTTCCTACACCCTGTCCCTGTTTTAAGATTAGTTTAATCATTTGTGCCTCAGTTGTAATGGGGATTTCAGTTTCAAAATGGGCTTGAAGCCAGAGATGTAAATGGAGGGCACAATATATTGCTTCCTGAAAGATGACATGGGGTAGAGGGGAGGAGGAGAATGCAGAAGGAGAAAGGAGGAGGGGTAATGTGTGGGAAAAAAGCGTGTTCTTAAGATTCAGGCTAATTGAACACAGCAACAGAAGATAGATGATCCTCCTGGGCAATTAGCAGACTAAGCAATATTAATAAAAGAGTCTCTTAGAGGAGACCTTCAATAGAGATAAAATGTCTCAGGTGGAGGAGCTGAAAAGAAGAGATCTGGACAGTGATGTGGGAGGGAAGTGAGATGCACAGAGCAGCCATTAAATCAAAATAGCTAGGTTTGCAACATTAGAGCTAAGTAAAAAGAAAGGTGATGCTTGACAGACAGGGTGGCCCTTCTGAACATTAAATGGATGCAATTCAGGAGGGTTTAGCCTTCCTAAGGATGAACAGTTTCCAACATGCTGGTCCAAGATACAATGATAATGACAGATTCAGACATAGCACCGGCTCTCTTTACTAAGTGGTTCTTCCAGTAGCATTTATACCTTCCTGCAGCCCGCCAGTTGCTGGCACTAATGACCCATCTGGCAAGAAGAAAGAGGTCAGAGGTTGATAGATAAATTCTGGACTAGTTTTTCACCTGATCTTTCGTTGTGTTTATTTTTTAAACTCAAAATTTCCTTTCTTTAGAAACATAAGACTGAGGATGGAAAGGGATTTTCCAGGGTCACTGAGCCCTAACTACTGCAGTCTCAGGGAGCATCATACAATCTCAGGAACAAACCCATGGAACTCTACCTTAAAACAAGCCTGTATTGTTGCCCCACTTCCCCTTTGCTCCTGCTGAACGCCTGTTACAAGAACCTTGAAAACTTAGAAATACTTATCAAATTTCCAGTCTAGATGTATTCCTGTCGAGGTTATCCCCATTTGTTCTTATGCCAATGTTTTTCTTTAGTTTAATCACTCTTCTCCCTCCCTGGTGTTTACTTAATTGCTTTTATCTACTTGATTTAAGAGCTTGTTATGAAGTGGTTTTAACTGTCTTCTTGTTTGTTTCTAACTGGACTTGTACAATGCCTCAAGGGGTTTGGCAGGGGCCTTCTGTTGTTATAATTCTCTGATTATTCTTAATCCTGTGAGTCATTCCTCTATCAAGGATAGTTTTCAGGTAATTAAAAACAGCACTGTCATGGTCTCACTGCTTGGACCAGGTTACTAAACCAAGAATATTCTGTTAACCAAAACCTGGCCTCATTTACAGCTGTGAAAATTCAGAATGCAGACTCATCGGGGTCTATGGGGTCCCATCAAAAAGATGCAAAGACATTTTTCAATTTAGAGCAACTGAACTCCTTCTTGGTCCAAGGATATCTGGACACTGTTCAAATGGATAGAGATATTATTCAAGTATGGGGCCTAAGTAAAATACTATCTTTCAACAGATACTCTCAGAAAAAAAAAAAATTATTGATAATACTTTGGCAACTGTTTAAAAATGTATATAAATAAATACACACTTAGATCTCTTAGTGTGTACAAGAACCCCCTGCTCTTTTCTCTCTCCAATATATTGCCTTTTCTTCACCAAGAAGGCTTTGACCAGATGATAAATACTGTCTCTCCTCTTCATGCACTTTTTGAACTGCAATTCCTACAGCTAGATGGAGATGACTGTGTCTTCTACGCTGTGAATACCTAAACTAACAGCAGTTGAGTGGAAGTGTTTTACATGTGGAAAACATCACACCAGTAAAGGGTCTGCAAGGCTGATGTCTTGCATTGAATTGTTAGAGCAGTTCCCTGCACAGTAAGTCCCTGGCTGCTTCCCCTTTACTGGGACCCTGCAGCCTGACTGCTCGGCTGCAGCGTGAGCAAGTGAGAGATTGCAATAAGTCTTCCATGTACCTGTTTTTGCTACTTCTGAGGCAGCAGACAGTATATGTGTTTGGTTTATTTAATTAATGGAAGTCTAATTATAAAGCAGAGGAAATCACCAAAGCATGAAGTTATGGGGTCCCAGAGATCACCTCACAAGTTGACAGGAGTCAGTGGCAGGGGTTAATGCTGTGGCAGCAGCAAAGGCATAAGGAAGAAGGTGTATACCTGCAGGCTCTTCATGGCTCCTGGGAGGAGGGGGACAGGGCTGAGGATGCGCCAGCAATAAAAGAGGCTCAGTTGGCAATGGCTTGCACGCAAGAATCTCGTTGAGTCCAGGATATTATGGTAAGTGAAATACGGAGACTTGGATAAGAAGTCCAGCATGTTCTGACAGCAGCCTGTCCTACTGTTTGGATATAACATGAAAAATGGAGTCGTAAGGACTGAAGCTATACACTGCAACTTTATGCCCATTTTTGGCTATATCTTGAATTACAAAAATTACAATGACTTCTTAGAAAGGAAAGCCTTGCCTTTCTGCTAATATGTTCTAATATTCCTGGAAGAAAGCCAATGTGTCAATTTAAGTACCATCTCTAAGTGCAAGGGACTGTGATATTTCCAAGTCACAATGCCAGCTCGAGCCTTTCTGGAATGTGTGCCAAAGTCTTTTCACTGAGAAGAATGCCTCACATTAAGCGTGTCATCTCTGGGCTGGCCCTCAGCTTCCTCCTGGCCTTGCAGTCTCAGCTTTAACTTTCATTCCTGTATCCCATTTCTCAGGCCCATGGAGTAAAAAAAAAAAAAAAATAGAAAAAAAGAAATGCCGTGGAAACATCCCCTGTCCTCCTTTATCCTCCTTTTACACGTTAATGTAAAATGAGGAATTCTCATGGCTGGCTATTGAATAAGGCGGCAATCCTGCGTGGGGAATTTGGATGCCACATTCTTTTCATGACCTGGATGCTGCTAAGTATATGCAGATTGTAGTCATTGGTACAGCTTATAAATTGTACGTGTCTAAGGACCCAGCCCTGCAGATGTGCTCATGACTATGCAGAGGTCCAGATTTGAGCTGGCCTGAGAGAAACCAGCAGAAGTTTTGTCTGAGTACAGCTTCTTTCAGAAAGACTTTGCTATCTCTGTCCACAATAGCATCTCCAGACTTGCATTACTCCTGGTGACACTTTAGATATTTAGAACTCCAGCTATCCATCATGCACTCGTAGTTTAATGGAAATAAAAGGACAGCCCATTTTAAAGCCTGGCTGATTGAAACTCGAGCCCTTAGAAGAATAGAATTAGATATATTTTCCAATGAAACCAACATTTTTATGAGGTCAAACACCCAACAATTGATGATTCCTGATTTGGACATCAAGAAATTTTAATCTTTGTATGATTATTTAAATACAACAAAATATACTTTGTCAGTGACATGGACAGTGGGATCGAGGCACCCTCAGCAAGTCTGCTGTTGCCACCAAGCTGTGTGGTGGTGTTGACACGCTGGAGGGAAGGGATGCCATACAGAGGGACCTGGGCAGGCTTGAGAGGTGAGCCCATGCCATCTGCATGGAGTTCATCACTACCCATCAGTATTAAAAAATAATTAAACCAACAAACAAAAAAAGCCCTCAATCCTCCTTGTTATTAGGGGAGAAGTTCATCGTTTTCTTGACTGAGGTGAGCTGCGTTACTCAATAACTTCAATTCAGGATACTCACCTTAAAACCCTTGATCTAAACTGTCCACCTCTCACACTCCAGCAGGAGTGTCCCCAGACTAGTGGGCTATGGGCTGTATTGCAGGTATTGATTGTTTCTATTGCACTTACATAATTTAAATGTTATCTATATGCAGTAAGTGTATTTATTTAAAAAAAATATAATACGTAATAATATAAATGCAGTAGTAATATATTTGCATGTATGATTATTTGAATTTAGTTAATATTAACAATAAATGTATTAAGATCAATATTTAATGTACTTGCCTCAAGAAATACGCTTACTTGCTGAGTTTTTTAGGACTTTAAAAAAAAAAAGGAAATTAGTCCAACATTATATCTGGGAGAAGATAATCAGAATAACGCTGATCAAAATTTGGAAAGCCACATGGGCACAACAGGATGACCAGGAGCAACCTCAGAGTGTCTTTTGTCTAAATTGTCTCAGGTGTGGTTGTTGATCAAGTAGTAAAAACAAAGAAACAAACAAATAGTATATTTTGTCAATTGTCATTGCTTAATCAGAAAAAAAGTCTTCCTTAACGGCTAGCTTGGCTTCTCCTTCTTCCTACTGGTAGGGAGTAACCCCTCAAACATAACACAGTCTCAGGATTAGGGTCTCTACAGGTGAGGAGTTGGGACAGTCTTTTCTTTTCTTTGCAAATAAGAGGAGCAAGTTTCTTGGAGCATCCACAGAGAAACTCTGAGTTCATTTTCCAAACATTTTCTCTGTTCCTACACTATCTTTTAGCTGAGGCTGTCATAGACCTTTCGCGGTCCCTCCAGAGAGGGTCAAGCTCTGTTCTCACGCTGGTGAAAATCCAGAGACTGTTTTGAAAGTATGCTGGGTTTTCATCTTTTGTTTGGCATTGGCTACCATGGGGCCCAACTGGGTAAGATGCTGAGTCCTGCTATTAAAATTAAAAGTCTTGGTTGTGCTTTTGTGCACGCTACTTTTTCACTACTGCAAACCCTCTGGGTTGCTTTGGCTTGTTACTGATTTGCACCTGTGAGGGACATGAGCACAGCCAGAGCAAGAGCTGAATGAAGTGACCTCCAAGGAGGACTGGGCCTGCAGTTTGTTTATGGAGAAACCGATATGGAGCTGAAAAGCTGGAGTGGCGATTACACAAACTGCTCGCCTGCTTCTGCTCCATCCCACGTGCCAACAACAGTGTAACGCACTTTCAGAATCAAACCTGCTCTTGAAAGCTGGGGGCGAACGGAGGCAGCGGTTGATGATCAGGACTCCTGCCAGCTTCCAGTCAGCATGGGCATTTTGATCCTTTTCAATCCACTCAGTAGCGTGATTACGCTTATCTCTGGTACTGGGTGCAATTCAGCAGTGCTGCAGCAAACCATCAGGAGCATTTGGAGAGTTTTGACACTGTCCCTACTGGCAGCAGAAAGCATCCACTCAGTGTTATCTCCTTCCTTTGTTCATCCCCATGACGTTTCCCAACTCCTCCCAGCTCCTAATTTAATTTTACCACTGAATAACAGTGCTGCAGTTTATTCAACTAGGTCCTCACGTTTGAACTGGGAATACTTGCATTTCCTTATCTGTATCGACTAATGAACTTGAGACAGTTATCGTGGGGGGAGGAGTCAGGAATACAAAAGGTATAGATAGTATAGACAGAATTAAGTGTAGCTACCTTTAATAATGATATATATATATTTGCTTTAATATTGAGAGATGTATACATATATAAGTTGCCTATAAGTATTATGTAGAGAGAAGAATGTTTTAAAATACATAAATCCTTGCAGAGGACCACACAACACTTAGTTCTTCATCCCTGAAAGATGTGACAGAAATGGAAATGAACCTCTGAAAATCACTGGGTAATTTATATGCTATAGTGCTCCCCACTAAAAGGAGACAGAACTCATTACAGTAACCATGAAAAGGAGTTCAGAGGCCAGCAAGTTGGAGAAGCAAAGATGTTAAAGGCCGGATCCCCACCTGTGATAAATCAATACACCACTGATTGAATCAAGAGAGCTGCTTTAATTCCATGCTCTTTCCATGAAGTAAGTTCTTCCTTGTAAAAATTTTCCACTGCATTTAGGGATGGAAAAGGTTAGGCAGTTTCGGGAACACAAACAATCAGGTGTAAATTCTGATGTTATAAATTTTGTAGCTCCGCTGAAGCAAAAGAAGCAGCTGCTTGCACCTGCTGTTGATCTAACACAGCTTAGCACCTTTCTAAAACATCTTCTAATGTCTCCAAGCACTCACTTGCAGCTTTGTCATCTTGTTTTAATTAGATAGGGGGGGAAAAACCCTCTAGAAAGATAAAGGGAAAGCCTTAAAGGAATGGAATGCAAAGATCTGTGGGCTAAGAGAAATAAACAACAGACTAAATTAAGTTTTAAACAAGGACAAAAAAAAGGACTAAAACTTAACTTCTGAATACATGAAAATTATTCAAAAATTGCAAAGAACTTTAAGTGTAGAACTCCCTAAATTCTGGAACTGGTCCTAAAAAGGGATAAAAATAAATATAAATGGAGAAATACATCAGAATTCCTGTGATTTGTAATATTTTAAGAGAATTCCTGCATTTATAAAGGTGGTATTAATAAGATTTATTTTAGATTTTTGCAGAGGCAGAACACTGCTCAGTCTCTCATACACATAACTAGAAATTAGAGTCAGATAATTAGCATGTCTTATGCTTTAAAGACTGTTGAAAACTGAAATTCTTCTGCTAATGTTGCAAAAAATGTTTTCCCACATTGGGATACAAAGAAAAAATATAACTTTTTCATATAACTTTCTAACCATATAGGAATAACCCCAAGCAAACTATTTGGGAACATACTTCTTTTCAGCTTTGTTCAACACAACCCCCCTTCACTCAAGATCTCCTTAGGATTTGTAGGAATTGTGTTTTAAATACTTCCTGACACCATTCTTTTGCAGTTTGGGGTTGAATGCTGTTTCCTGAGAGATACTTTGTTCCTCTGATGTCTCTGACCAACCTTTTTTAGACCTTGGGGTTAAGTGGGATCCCTCATGCAATGACTTTCGCCTGCATAGGAAACTAGTATTATGAGATAACCTGAACTGCGGCTCCAAGGAATATTGTAGAGGAAATGGGGAGCCTGAAGAGTGTGAAACTACTCCAATTCTGCTTGAAAAATATTTTAGAATAAATAATATCAAATCAAAAGGAGTTTCTTACTTCTTACTCCAGTGAACAACCAAAAAGTTGGGGGGGAAACTCTAACTTCCTTCCTAAATAGAAATATACAGTGGTTTTCATAGAAACTCAGGCAAGTAGTATGAGTCAGGAAGCCAGTTTACCCTGTGGTCACTTCTATATTGCTCTGGTAATGAAGACGAGAGCAAGTAATTACCTTAGGTTCACTGGTTTTATTCACTTTGTTTTCAGCTGGATGTAAAGCAATTTAATTCTCAGCGGGTTTTAAACACTTTGACACTAACGCTGGAGGATAAATAGAGTTTCTGAGCTGTCTAAAACCTGATAAGGGGACCGTTTTACCTCTCTGCTGGTCACAAGGCAGTTAAAGAATCAGTATACAGACTCAGTGCTCACAAAGCTGGAAGACTTTCATAATCATATGTGGTGAAAGAAAAAGAACTTTTAGCTTCATGTCTTTCCTCCAACCACCCAGACCAAAAGCAAGGACATTTCTCAGCAGAACTGCCGCCTGCCAGCAAGGGATTACACTGTTTATCCACCTCACTTGAGGCTAAAGTGTGCCTTTCCACTCTTGTTATGTTAACCCCTCATACCAAACGTTAAGTCTTGCCTGCCTTGTGTATGATATTGGCAGGCACAGGGGAGTTACAAGAAAAAGGCTGATTTTGGCTCCTCACAGCAAAATAATGAAGATGGATCATTTGTGTATATTTTCAGATGCTGTCCTGTCATCGCTAAATATTTTCTGGCTGTGTTGTCTCAGTCATATCCATCTGTAATACAGGAGGTTCAGGACTTAATCCATGTTCGCAAAGTTGAGGATATTTTGTTTGAATCTTAGATGCTGAGTGCCCAGGAGGAGACTTGTCATTACCATTCTGCTCTCTCACACAGAGGCAAGGTCAGAACAGTCATTCCATAAGCCAGCAAACCTCAACTCTGCTTCACTAGAAATTATTAACAAATATTCAAGATCAGATATCCTGCATCATTTGCACTATGCTGCCAAAACAGAGCCAGCAAAGAGTGTTAATGTTCTAATGCAAAATGGGTGGAAATTTATTAATCAAAATACAACTCTTGCAATAAATATAACTATGTATTTATGACTATAAGGCAAGTATTGCAATACATGTCCTTCTCATTTAAGTTTTCCAATCCTTTAGCTTAAAATACTCACTGAACATTTTTTGAATATCTGATCCAGATTGATCTTACTGATAACTTTGGGTTTTTAAGTGGACTTAGAGAACTGAATCCTTCCAAGACCAAACATTGCAAGCCAAAACTAGTCTTATAAATAGATATTTCAGTGTTTTGGGTTTTTTAATCAGACCTAAAATTATGGGGTTTCCTCAGATTAAATATTAATAAAATATCTGGTGGTTTTTGTTTGTTTGTTTGTGTTCACAGAAATGAAACTGGTATGCTTTTGTTTACAGTGAAAAAGTGAATATCCCATTTAAGATCTTGGAAACATTCAGTGCCAGCACCAGCTATTCATAATAATCTGGGACTGGTGGCAAAGGGCTACACTTTCATGTCGGAGCTAGACTCTGGCTGCATTTTTGAGTATAGAGGATGACTGTTCAATTGTAGCTTTTAACAACTGGCCTGAGTAGGTGGTAGTGTGAAATAACTGCAAAAGTGAGTGTGCCTCAGAC
Source organism: Ceryle rudis (assembly GCA_033439905.1). Taxonomy (NCBI): domain Eukaryota; kingdom Metazoa; phylum Chordata; class Aves; order Coraciiformes; family Cerylidae; genus Ceryle; species Ceryle rudis. The sequence continues at coordinate 67,440 of JAAGNO010016214.1, read as the reverse complement.
CGTTGTAGACAAGGCAAAGTCATGTCTTATTACCCTCCTCTGCCTGTTCACGTGATTTTGTAGCCTCGGTGTGCACAAAGTGTTATCTTTGTTTCAGTACTATTTACTTCTCCAACTAGCTATTCTGTTCACTCGCCTCCTTGTTTGCCTCCCACTCCCTACACACTATCACTGTACTCGACTTTTTTCACACAAACCCCAGAATCAGTCTTAGGAAAGTGTAGGTGATGTGTTAAGCACTCGGTCATGACCAGAGAATGTGTGCTATATACACAATCCCACTCACAAAGAGAACAAGGAGGTGAAATTGTCTGTAAATGGGGGTCCTGATAGCAGCCTGCACACTGAACAGCAGTTGCAATGACAGATCAGCACTTCAGAAAGAAGTCACTGTAGATCACACTTGTATTGACACATCCAGCTCATCTCTGTTGAGAGATGAAAAAGAGCCATGAACGGAAAAATATCCAGGAGATTTTAGTCCAAGGTACCAATTATGTGCAAGCTGAAATTCATAAGCATGGAAAGCACCATTGTCAAGGGGTAGGGCTGGGCTGGCCACTAGATGAGTGACAGACACTTTCTGTTAACCCAAATCCTTTCCCAAAGGGAAAGAGAATAAGAGAGAGAGACTTATGCACTGGAAAATAAAATTAAAACAGCTTTAATGAAAATAATAACAACATGAAATATATTCAAATATATGCAAACCTAGTATCGAACCCAACCCCCGATGGCAATTACATCACTGTCACCACTGATGCTGTGGAACATCTGGGGAAGTCCCAGACTGGACTCAGTGACAGACAGGAACTGGATTCAGGAGCTGGATTCAGGTACTTATGGATCAGGATCGAAGGCAGGATGGACAGAGTCCTCCTTGGACACTGGCCATTGAAGAAGAGAGCTTGACCCTCGTGATCCCTCAGCTTTATACTGAATGTGCCATAGATGGGCTGGGATCCCTGGCTGGTCAGTTTGGGGTGACCTGTTCTGTCCACTCCTCCCTGCAGGTGCCGCCTTTCACTGTCTGCACCCCCCAGCGTGGTGCACAGGATCCAGCAGTGCCCTTGGTCTGCAGAGGAGCAAGTATAAACAAGAGCCTTTCTGCACACCAATCCTTGGTAGTAACTGTAAACATCAAGTGCTATCACTGCTAGAAGCAGCCACTGTCTGCAAAAAATATTCTGTTAACTTCAGAAAGTGCAGATACTTAGAAGAGACTGCGCTGAAAAGTAGAATCACTGAACAGAATTAGTTCTGTTCTGGCTCAAAGCAGGACAAGCAGACACCCTAAAAGCACAGACCATACAACCCCACCAGGCATCTGGGCAGGGAGGACCTCTCTGTTGGCACGCAGTAGTACAACTTCTTAATCAATTCTTACTTAAATGCAAGGCCCCATCTCTGAATGGTTTTTGTATCTTCCTTTCACAGGGACAGCATGACTATCCCCTCTTTTCCTGCTCCCCCACCGCTCTTTGCAACCCACATGCGACTGTGACACAAGCATTAACTGCTAACCAAGCTCCGCAAGAGTAGGGAGGCACAAACCATTTATGTGTGAGCAGGGGCATGTCTACTGCCTTTTAATAAGTAACCCAAGGACAATTCCATAGAAGTTTTGAATGTTCTTCATTTTATTAAGCTGATTCAGAGTATCATCCCTGGGAAAACCACAGTGAAGCATGGAAATTGCCTTAAAGAACTTGAGACGGGACTGCAACAGAAGTGACATGTGGCATTTCTCTCAGTCAGTGTGGGGTAAGGCATGTTACATGGTTATTTTTTTCCAAGTGAAACAATTACAACTTGCTGTAGGTATCACATCACCGAAGGAAAGCCTGGGGAGGTGGGGTGTGACTTGGAACTGCATTGCATGCTAGGAAATTGTTCATTCTAGCTGGGCATTTTTAGGAGGATTTTCTGAAATGTGCTCACTTGCTCCGTCAGAACCAGATCTGTTACCTTTTTAGATACAGAGCAGCATCCATTCCTTTCCTGGGATATTTCCAAAAGCAGAAGTCTTGCATGGAAGGAGGGAGAATGTTGCGGAACGTTAAGGGAAGAGACAGGGAGGGTATCAAGATATGATGAAGAAAGTGAACTAATCCCTGAGGATATAGAGTTTGGTATGGACAAATTTAGACATGTGATTATTTGTTTAGCATTCTGGGCGTAGCCCAGTGTAGTCATGCCTCCATAAAGAAATGAGAGATTCCTGGAGTTTTGCTTTATTTGGGCATGATGTGAGCCAAAATATTTGTCTTTATCATCTCCGTTCTGACTGCAATACTAACTACTGCCTTGCTGCAAGAATAATCTCTAATTTCAGAAGAGCTAGCCTTGCAAAATACTTCTATTTGCTCTCAGGATAAAATTTCATCTTATTCATTTCATAATGTTTAGGCAGAGACCATGACAATTAAGAGAAAGCCAGGATGTATACTTAGGCTATAGATAGTTCCATGAAAACTGTTGTTAATTCCTTTAGATTGAAAATGCTTACACAGATTTCAAGTCATTACACAACATAATGATGTCCTGCTTTATAGTAAAAGCAAAGCCTGCAGGGATAGAGCCTGTTTCTAATGAACACCTCTGGCTACGGAGAGAAGCTATTGATACTAGGGAGTTACCTTCAGCAGGAATTTCTTGACAAGGAGAAAAAACATTGGATTAAACACTGAAGCAAAGATGAAAATCAAACACAGCATGTGTATTAAAGAGAACATACATGAAATCACCTCGTAACTGTTGTAAAGCCCCATAAAGTTTCCTATTGTTACTTGCGTGACCAAGCTTTGCATGACTCATGCAGTAGGCTTTGCCAGTCATGGACAACTGTGTGACCATGCCCATCTCTCTGCAATAAACACTCTCTCCTGTCCTCCGCTCAGCACGTGGTTTCTTCATTTTCCTTCCTTGCAGGTCATTAACCTCAATTGCTATTCTGGTCCTTGTGGTGCTTGATAAAGAAATGGCTCATCTACAGATCCGCAGTGAGACACGTGATGGAAAACAAAATATGTGAGTAGGAACCTTCTCTACAATCGCAAGCGTGGCTTAAACGTCAGTGATATTTAGGAAGAGAGATTTCCCATGACCGAGTAGCAGGACAGTATTTGGCATGAGCTGCCTCAGAGGGCAAAGAGAAGAGTTAGTTATAAACTAAGAACTTTAACTTAATTTCAAGCATGGACCGCCTGAAGCACAATCAGCCTCAAACTGATTATGACTTTTCAGTCAAAAGAACATGCTGTCTTTTTCCATACCCCTCCTTCCTCTGGATTTAAGCCCATGCCACTTGCTCAACTGGTACTCTTCTAGTACTGGGCCTTAACGAATTCACATTTGAGTCCTGTTTCTGCAGTTCACGGAAGGCCCTGTTGAGATCACTGCTTCCATCTAGTACTGATAAAGTATACATTCCTGGGAACTGGGGCCAACAGGCATGGAGCAGCCCAGGTCCGTGCTAATGACCTGCCTACAAGACTCTAGGGGCATACAGACTGTCTGCTGGGGATGGGCCTGGAACGGTCCAGCTGCCAGACTTGCCTGGAAGCTGCTGGGGACACCATAATTTGAAACAGCCCCAGTTCAAGCTCGCGTCTTCCTAACTGTTCACTGGTTCACAGACAATTGCAGCGAGCTTAAAACTATAGACAGATGCATTAAATGCTTTGTCTGTAGACCTTGAAAGAGTACTTAGGCAGCTAGATGAGTGACCTTCCTGAGTTTGGGAAATACCCTACTTTTAAAAGAAAGATAGGCCAAGATGTGAGCTGGTCTCTTCTACGCAGAAGCTTTTTATGAGTATTCAGACATAACACCTCACAAGTTTTCTCTTCTTTGGTAAGAAGTTCTTTATTTTCCTTTATAGTTTTCATCATATGTTATGTGTAAATATTACACATTTAATCATTGCTTCTGTCGTCTTCCAGGTCTTCTCTGACTTGAACTCAGTCAGAACTGGATTGTACGTCCCAGCTGATGTTTCACCAGAGTGCCTTATGTATCTTGCAGACTAGACACCTCTTTATATGTACCAGTGTGAAATGTGTCTTCATTGCAAAAGAATGGGGCTGTGATTCCATAGATCCTCTTCCTCATCTAGGGGTCATTACAAACCGAAGGTACCTCTTCTCAGTTCCAGTGTAAGTAGTGGGACCAAACTTCTTCATGTAGCTTTAATCTGACTTTTGTTCTTGGCATTTATCTAAGTAAGAAAAGATTTTTTTTACAGATAGTTATGCAAGTTCCCTTCAACTAAGCTGCCTATCATAACAAATGAGTAGCAGCTAAAAGTACGCCTATTGTTGGAAGACTTTTTTTTTTTGTTTCCCAGAACGGTACCTATCATCGGCCAACCTTTTTCTGCTACAAAAATGCTTAATTATTCCTTCAGTAAAGACGACCTCTGGAAAAATTCCATACCATCAGATGAAGGTAATTACTGCATAAATCCAAAATATATGCTAAACTGATTAGGAATGTAACACATCAGTATAGCAGAGAAATCTGGAATGATCAATATCTCCAGTGCCAAAACAGCTAAAGATCAGCAAGTGTAAGTCCTCTATTGCATATTACTTAATATATAGCTTCCTCTTGATATAGGAGTACAGACCCCTACAAGCCATGAAACAGGGGAACTTTGAAATGAAACATATTTGTGAAACGCTTCAAATTTTTGTCTGAATACTGTGCGAATGTAAAATATTTAACACAATAAAGTGCTAGTAAGTTGTACTTAGTAGGTACAGAATAATCGGTTACTTATTTTAATGAATATTATATTTATAATCCTATTTAATCTCACTTTACTAATTCTCAGACAAGAAAATGGGTTTACAGTCGAACTCCATAAAAGCTAACTCTGTAAATTGTACCAGAAATAACTCTGAAGATCAATGTCTCTCAGAGGTGACCCTGATTCATGACTATTCCCCTGCATTTTCCCCATTCTACCTCTTGGCAAGCCCACAGCTCTGGATACATACCTTTCACGGCATAATCTCTGATCTCCCCAGTTAGTAGCTATGAGCTGTTGTAATTATTTTGAGAATTTATCTGATTATTTTTTAATGAAAGGGGGAAATACTACATAAGGCAAGTAACCAAGAAATGTGTCTCAGAACCAAATTTGACCTTGTTTGTGAATCTTGCTTGGTATTTCTTCTTAACACTTCTCATTTCTCTAGCCTGGGTGTGAGAGTACAAGAAAAACTCAAATGTGAGCATACCTGCTGGCTCAAGTTCAGCACTAATGCAATACTATAGAAGGTCAATGTCGATGAGGTTTCAACAAATCTTTCAGCTCTGAAATGGTTCCATTGGTATTCTTAAAATAATGTGTAAATAATGTTTAAATAAATAATTTCCAAAATAGCCTATTCTTTCCAACAGACATTTCCATCAATTAAAGAACATAACGCTGGTATTAATTTTTACATTTAACAAAACATTTTCGACACATACTAAGGGAAAAAAAATCTTTCCTAGAGATAACACTTTATTAAATTCTGGAAACTCCCCCAAAAGTGATTTTTGATGTTGGAAAGGCAAAGAGCCTCCCGTATTGAAGATCTCCATTAGACAAAATGTTCCGAGCTAACCTTCTGCTTCCACTTCTTCTTCTTCTTTGTCTTTACTTCAAAGCTACCGTCTCATACGCGGAGGACGTGTTTCTACGGCAGGTAAGCGTGCTTGGGGATGCGTATCCAAACCACCACGGGAAGAGCGCAAACTCGCAGAGAAGCGCATGTGGTGTCCCCTGGAAGGCATCGCCCCTGTCAGTATCTATTCGGGACTTAACCACAAAGTGGTGCTGTTGCAAAAGGTAACGCTTCATGGGGAACGGCAACTCCCGCTTCTGCCATCACCCCAGGCATACCTTCACCCCACACAATTTTCCTCCATTTACATACTCACATGCATCTCTTCCCTATAAATATTCATTTGCAACATCAAACGCGATTACAGTGGTGTCTGTTAATATGTCGAGGAAAAGACACATCTTCAAAGTTTATAGAATGCTACATATTTGAAGTCTGATCAAATGCCTAATTAATCAGATCAATGTCTACTAATTATTCCAATTAAAATCCCCGGAATTTGAGGATGACATTTTACAGCAGGCTTTGGGCAATACTTCAAATTCTTCAAGACAGACTTTTCAAAGTAACTTTTTTTTTTTTTTTCCCCCATGTCAGAACCTCAGATCCCAGTGACAACATGCGAAGCAAGGTGACCACTTGGGAGCTTTATTGTTTCACATCAAAAATTCAGAAACATGTTGAAGGTGTAAAGAAAAAAAAAAAAACAAACACTTGCGCTAAGGGTTAGCAGTGAAAAGACCCAACCACTCCCAGAATGATAGATGAAGATGTAAAAATGCCTAGAAAAAAAACCAGCTTGAGAACAACAGAAACGTCTTTAGAGGAGAGGTTGGAAAACTGCAAGGACCAAACATGTCTCCACTTTCTATAGCTGTGAAAACACCCTGTCTACAGTACTTTTTACAGTCCACACATATTTGTCAAGATTAAGGTGTCACATCTCAAACTGAGAGGCGTCTGATTGCCCACAGCCCCAGACACAACTGCAGGACGAACCCTTCACCTCGTGCAAAGCGCCAGGCTCTGGTAGGTTTGCTTCCCATCAGAGGTAGGCAGCCCCGCTAACTAGGACATTTACTTGTAGCCTACTTACTTTACTTTTTTCTTTTTTTCTTTTCTTTTTTTTTTTTTTTTTTCCTGGGCTAGCTGCAAACGAGAAGTTCCTGGGCTAGGGCTGCCTTCAGATGCTTAACCCTTTGCCCACCTCTGGAGGAGCACTCACCAGCCACAGAGAAATTTTGTATTCCTAGCACTGTTTGTCTACTCCGGGAGATTACAGGCTGAGTAACATTTCAGGCATTTCTCAAATCTGACTACAGTGCTGGGGCTGAGGGGCGGGACGGATTTAATTCTGATTCCCTACTCTTAGCTGAAAAAGCTCTAAAATGGATGGAAACAGCATTCAGCCAAATGGCAAATACAAAAAGGCTCTAGAGTTATTCAAGGACTGAGTGTTTTTTTAATTGGCAGAACAGCAAGTTTAAGTAGGGAATTCTTAGGAGGCAATGGTAGGAGATGACTCTTTCCTTCTCCATCTGGGCACTTAGAGGTGATAAGAGACTCGGGCAGAATTTATGAAACAGATACAATTTGAAGAGTTCGAAATTCCCTTAATAAGATTACTTCATGGTTGAAAAAATTCAGATAAAGGACAACCGCAACAAACAACACTGACTGCATTTCAATCCACAGTGGAAAATATTTCAGTAAATCTCTGACAGCTATCTTGGTAGATTAAAATGTCTTAAAGAAGATTGTACAATGCTTTGACAGCATGAGAGGGCTGATCATCCTTACACAGGGAGGAGAAAGAAGGAAAAATCCTTGGTTAAATAACAAAAGAAAATTTATGAGCTAGTAAAGGAAGTACTCTTTAAGGAAACAATCTGGTGACTTAAGATTTGAAGCGTTGTATTGTATCTTATACGACCACGTTCTTATGGCTATGACTTGCTCAATTATGCTTGAATCAAACAGAAAAGAAAGATGACTTAAGCATGTAAATTTAGAGGGAGACTTAGAGGCACGCAGCTAAATTTATCAGCCATCTCTGCGAGCGATCACTCTAAATAAAAAGTTTGGAAACCAGTCGCCGCTGGTTGCTGATGAACTTTCCATGTTTTTGGCACTTACCATCCTTTACTTAATGGACTAATCTGCAAATCAAAGCAGGAGGAATATCTGGACACAAAGCCATTCTAAGGTTTGTCCTTAACCGTGGTTTTTTCTCCCAACACTTATTTTTGCGTCATGGGGGGGGATGGGGACTACAAAAAATAAATTTGTTTAAGTTTTGGGAGTAATATTAAAAAAACCCAACAACAACAACAAACCAAACAACATCAAACAACCAAACAAACAGGAAAAGAGAGAGAGCAGCGGCTAATGGCATTCTAGTTCCGTGTCTCGATTTCACCTGTTTTCCATGTCCTATAATGACTTCTGAATAAGGGTAAGAATAGCAACACATGCTGGCAGTTTGAGCAAAGGGTGTGCGTGTGGGAGGAAATGTAGTAAGAAACACGTGTTGTGAACAGCCAGCGGTAGGAAAAGAGGGCATTATGAAACCTCTGAT
>JAAGNO010016214.1:42509-58316 GCA_033439905.1 Ceryle rudis | reverse complement strand
GGGCGGAGTTGCGGGCTGCCAGGGTCGGGCGGAGGGGGGGGCGGGGGGGGGGGGGGAGGAGGGGGGGCGCCTTTAAAGGGATCAGGGGGGGGGGGGGGGGGGTGGTCTTGTAAGCAGTAGATCTGTCCCAAATGTTGCCTTTCCTATTGTGCCTCCTCCTTCCCCCACCCTTACTTGCCCCGTAGCTTTCTTTAGTCCTGAGGTTTCTCTCTCCTGCTCTGCACGCTGTTGTTCAGGTCCCTGGCAAGAAAACAGCACAGGAGAAATATGAGGTGCTAAAGGAATCTGATTTAAGAGGCAAAAGCAAAGGAGACTCTTGGTTTTACTTTAAGAGGGAAACCAGCAACTTTAGGTATAACAAAAGGGGTTGAAAATCTTGAGCGTGGATTGCAAGAACCAGCATACGTAGCATGCTTGCCCTCGGGGAAAGTTAGAGCCCATGACAAGCAAAGTCAAAATTCCTAATTTCTAGACCTCGCCTGTCTCAGGTAAATGATTTCACTGCAGCGGGGTTTTTTTTTTGTTGTCGGTTTGGTTTGTTTTTTGTGGTGGTTGTTTTTTTGTTTGGTTGGTTGTTTTGTTTTGTTGTTGGTTTTGGGGTTTTTTTGTAATGTGCCAGACACTGGAAACCCTATTCATGACCTTTGCATCAATCCCTATTTCTCCTCGCACCCAAACACTAAATTCTCTGCGAGTTTGGAGATCAAAGGATTCCCTGCACATCTGTGTCTAGGTGAAAAAGATACACTCAGTCTGTGCTAGGATGGCAGGAAAACTATTCTTACGCTGCAATTTCCAGCGTTTGGTAAGTGCCTTCTAGGAATGCAGCACATAACTAATCAACACAGACGCACATATAGAGAGGAAAATAGAAAGCTGTTTCTCATCTAAACAGCTGAAATGCAGCTTAAAGCGTCAGTTACTGGCGAGTCCTTATGGAGACTCCGAAGTGCTATTAGCCAAGAGGGGAAAAAGTCCATGAATGGTTTAGATAGTTTTCTGATCAGTTCTTAATCCTTCATTAAAATAAACGGGAAAGCGCTGTGTTGGTCCTATCTCTTGAACTATAAATATGCAGTATCCGGAGAGATGGATATTTTGGATTGAATAGGGCTGCTATGTGCACATTCTCTGGTTCCTATATTGCAAAACCAGTTATTTAGAGATGACTCTGTGTGTTTGAGGGGGGTTGCTTCCCCTCCTCCTTTTTAAATAGACAGGGATATGTGCTGGATGGTCCCGACAATTGTTACGGGCTACAACCTTTCAGAAAGTACTCTGCTTTTAAGCTCCTGTGATTTGTTGCATGAGAAGTGCAAATGGTATGTCAGGTTTGCCTTTACGTTGTGCCTTCAGGAAAATACTCTAGACAAATAGGAGAGGCATTCTCATGCACAGAAATACCTGATCTGTGCAAGCCCGTAAGTGGAGGAGTGGTGCAAGAAACACCTATAAACAAGATGCAAGAAAAAGGAGAAAAACCCCCACCACCTCGTTTTGTGTCCAGGCAGACAAAAGCAGTAGAGAGTGGAAGAGAGTTCGGAACGGTTCCAAGCTGCTAGTAGTAAAAAGACAGGTCTCAGATACACGTGTCAGTACCAGGAGCTCTGTGTGTGAGCGTGGCAGGGCGAGGAAAGGAGATGGAGGAGAAGGAGATGGGGGGGAAAGTGTTACGTATTGAAAATAAACTGGCGTGTGTTAAGTGTTGTGTATTGGGGTAATAAGGGCAGGTGAGCCATGCAAAGGTGGGCAAGCTTAAAAGGGGAACTGCGGCAGGTCAACTGGAAAAAGAGGGTCTTCGTGGGTGGAAAAAAGTCCAGGAGCTCAGAAGGGAAAGTAACACTTGAGAGGGATGGGAAAAGGTGCAGGCTGGGTGAGGATATGAAAAGGGCATACAAAGATGCTGGGGGCTGCAAGGGGGAGGTAGGATATGGAGTGGGAGTGGAGAAAGAAAGGTGAAAGCCCGGGGCACAAAGGATGTTTGGAGGAGGAAGGAAAATGTGAACTATTGTCTATTTGGAGAAAGGTATGGAAAATAAACAGCTACATGATGCCTGGGGGGGGGTGGTGTCTAAAGGAGACACCTTTGATTCTGTCAGGAAATAGATATGAGGATGTACTTGTGAGGAAGGTGTTACTGTATGAAAGGGAAAGCTTGCATGGTAATGGGAATACATGCTGAGAAGAGGAATGCAGAGGAAAAAAGGAGCTGGATGGAGATAGGGTATGGTGATGGGAAAAGGGCACAGGGATCTGTGAAGGTGTGTGAGGGGGTAGTTGCTTAAAGAAATTTCAGAGGAGGTTGGAAGCCAGCTGGAACGTGCTGCCTGTTTGCAAGGGAGAAGCAGAACTGGGGAAAAAGCCATGTGAACGTGCTGCGAGGACGCACAAGACAGTGGAAATCATGGGACGGAGTCAACTGTCACAGCAATATGAAGATATGGCAGGTCTTGAGAAGCATGAGAATGTGGAAAATATCAGGAATGTATGAGGTGTAGGCATGAAATTAAGAGCTAGGGTTTTTTTAAGGATGACTACGTGAAAGATGATTTAGAAGAGGTATAGGGCAAGAGAGCACAGGGTGAGAGGAAATCTATGGTAGAATTACTTTGTAGGCAAATAGAGAAAGTAGTGCAAAAGTGCAGGAGTGGCTTGGCCAGCAGACACAGGGGAAAATAGAAAGGGGGAAGCAGTTGAGGAAAGGAATGGAAAGGAAGGAATAATGTGAGGTATGTGGGAGGAGAAGAACACGTACACACACAAAAAAAAAGAGTGATTTTCTGTTAAGGGAGATGTCACAAATTTGCTTATATTTCTGTGGTAGGTACTGGCTACGTGAAGCAGCAAGAGGGAATGGAACAAATGTGCTAGCAGAGAAATGACTAAAGATATAAAGGGGTGGGAGGAGAAGGAATGAGAAGGATAACTACCTGGAGGGCTGTATAAACCACACGGCTGCACTAAGGTCAAAAGTAAAGTGTGAAGTGTGTGGGGAGGTGAGTGCAGTTAGGAGCTGTAGGGCTTGAAGTGAATGGGAATGACAGTTCGTGTTACAGGGGGTGAGAAGCTTAGCGTGGGTCAACACTCAGTGGTGTGTAAGCTAGGAAGTTACCTGCCAGTTTGTGTCTGCTTGTACAGGCTGTGGCAGGGAAGGTGAAAGGGGTGAAAAGTTGTGTCTGATAAGAGAGATTTGTGCACACAGCATACTCCGAGTAAATGAGGTACAGGTAAGGATTGCAGACCTGGGTGTGGGGCCTGGGAGAAGGGAAAGAGCTTCTTGGGGAGGGAAGAGTGATGAGGAGTGAGAAAAAGTTTATGATGGCTTAAGCCATCTGTAGTTATCTACCTCTTAGTTTAAGGGAGGCTGTCTGAGAGTGCAAGGGGCTGTAACGGCATCCTGAGAGCAGGCTGGGTGTTAAGTGCAAGGGGAGAGCACGTAGGAGGCACAGGTAAATGCATATAGTCAGGGATGATTGGTGCACACCTATGAGATGCTGGGCGTGTGTGTAGATGTGTTGTCCAACGTTGTGCTTTCGTGACTGGCAGAGCTGTAGAGGGAGGTGTGTGATGAGAATGATCCAGCTGGTCTGCAGAAAGAACCTGAAGTCCTTGAGGGGCACGTAAGGGTCCTGGGTTGCTGTAAGGGATGTATGGCTGTGTGGAAGCTACAAACACGCACCCAGGAAGCCGTGCTGATGTGTAAGATGTCTATTGGAGACCGGCTGGAAGAATCACGTGTCCACTGTGTTTGTGGTACAGCTCTCTGTGTCAAAATAAGTTATGTAAGACACACAACAGAGGTGAGTTTCGTGAGTGCGAAGAAGCAATGTTTACATCGAGAAGGAGGGTAGGGAAAGATGACTAACTGAGAAAGTGGTTTGGTGCGTGGGTAGCTATAGGACCGAATGTGCACTAGATGTGATTGCTTTCTGCTTCATGTGCACAGCAGGCAGACTCTGCTTTAGAGATTTTGCAGGCTACCCCTGAAGAGCTACAGAATAATCCTGAGAAAACCCCAGAATATCTGACTAAAATATTTACACCGGCTTCATTTAGAAGCATATCAATGCACCTTATTTTCATGCCTTGAATCTTCAGTGTAATATGCTGGCAGAGAGATTTCTCTGGGAGTGTTGGGTTGTTAATAGGGCAGTTGGATGAACAACCATTGGCTTGAAGTAGACATAGGGAGGACAGATGTTAGCCAAAGGAAACAAGGAAGGGCTAGTTTTCTCCGTGGCTTGAAGCATTACTGGAGTAATGTGCAGCTGATTGAAGGTGGAAAACATAGGATACATCTTGGGTGTAAGAGAGAAACACTAAGAACATATCTCCCCCAAAACAATTGCATATATTGACATCATCTGTTCCTCAAATCTGTTCTACAAACATCTTCAAATTGTCCAGCTTGCTTCGGGCTTTAGGGACGTCTTAAGTGCTGTCCTATACTGGGTAGGAAAGTGTTCATTTCCATCCATAGCTGATCAGAAGATTGAGAGAGATCCTGCAAGACTTGCACTGGGAGAAGGCAGTCGGATCACACTCAGCTGCCAGGCTTGAAGGTTGAAGCCTCTGAGCCCAGCCCTTACGTATGAAGGTTCATGGATCTCTTTCTGTTTTATTCCAGGGATCAATTCCTGCCAAAAAAAAAAGAGTATCCTATAAAATTCTTAGTTACTATGCAATTAGTGCTTGTGCAGCCATGGGCTGTGTCGGGAACCCATTGCCCTACCTTATGTGCTGGTTTCCCACTGCAGAGTCCAGCTCAAGCTCTTCAGCTGCATCACTTTTCCTGGCCCTGGCTGTAGTCAATGGAAAGACCCTCTCTCCTCTGGTGGTGGTGAACTTCCCACCATGGCAGGCTGCAGGTGGTGGGGACAGTGAAGTGCTTGTCCATGAGGGGGAGATGCACAGCCACAGCCAGCAGTCCCAGACACTGGGATTCAGCAGGGCTGAAACCACAGACTGCAGCCTGCTCACCCACTGCCACCAGTGCAGCCCCAGATAGTGCCCTGGCTTCCTCCCCACTAACCACTGAGAAAATAAAAAGCAAACGGCAGCATCAGTCTGGCAGCTGTTGAGGGAAAAGAAAGGGATTGATGGGTACAATTGATACTGGAGTGTTGCAGGAAGGGGATCAAAGCATGAGCAAGCAAGCTGTGCTCAAGTGCGAAGAGCGTGGGGTATTTGTGCCCGCCTGGGTTCCTTTGTAGCCATGGCACTGCCAGAGAAATGTGTTTGCAAGGGCTGGAACATCTGGGTGCCCTGCAGGTCTTTGCTGCTGCGGGGCTGTGTGTGTCTCTTTGTGGCGACAAGGAGCGGGCAGAGGCGTGTGGGTAGGGATGACAGAGGTGGATGGCAGCTGTTTCTGTGTGGGAGACAACCAGCCCTGTTTGTACATCTGTCGCTGGGGGATGTAGGGATAAGTCACTTCTGAGGGGACAGATGGGATGTGCGTGTGAAGAGACAAGTGGCAAGGGTGGATATGGCGAAGTTTCAAGGTTGTGAAATGAGTGCTAGAGGAATATAGAGAGCAGCATTCCTGATTGTATCATAAGCCTGATGTCCAGAGGGGAAGGGGACTCCTCCCCAGAAAGCCTCAAGGAAGATGGTACTTCCCAAGGAATTAAAAGAAAACCCCACCCAAGCACTCAGTTCTGTGTAAGATTCTCATGCTCTCCTTCATGCGGTACAAGCACCGTGCTGTGTGAGCAAGCTAAGCAAGGTGGCCCTTCCCTTCAGAGCTGCATGCATTTGGAAAGATCAGAACAGGATCGGATACTCCTCCCTCTCATCTTTCTCTGCACTTCCCTCCTTTCCACCTCTAGGTACAACCCACCCAAAGGGCCTTTTCCCTATTTTTCCTAATTTCACTGGAGTCCGCATTTGAAATTCCCCTCCGCAGGAATGTGTGATAAAGATACACGTGAATGAGGACACTGGTGTGTCGGGGAAGGTGGTGTGCTGTATGTGTTGAAACAAAGTGCATTGGTAGTCATCTGGAGCTCAGAGAAGTAATGTATTGGTTGCATTTCAGTGCACCTGGAAAAGATAGCCGGTAATTCCACGTTTCCATCAGGCAGTGCCGGGAAACCAACGTGCATGAGTCATTGCCACTCTGCCCCTGCTTTAGAGGGAGTCACCACTTGCCTAGACATTTAAATGTACAGATTCCACAGCACAAACTCCATCTGTGTTACCTGTTCACTACAAATCTGTACCAGAGGTGATGAAAACACTCTTGGAGAACTGCTTGCATCCTACGGGGTAAGATTTGCAGCACTCCTCCAACTTTTTCTATGCTTCAGCTGCATGTGTCACCCATAATGGAAGTACAGTAATAAATGTGCTGCTTCTCAGTTGCTCTTTCACACCTCGCAGCAATAAATTCCTTTATTTGGGGTTTGCCCCTGCTTTTTACATGTTTTATCTTACATTAGTTGAGCTAGCATGTGAGAAAGTGTTAATCTAGTTAACTCGGAAGTATTGCTAGGATATGCCCTACAAAAATTCACCCACAGTTGCCAGAAATCTAAATTGAAATCGTCGCAGGTAACTGGCAGTTAACTGGAGAGTTACAGAAGTAAGAAGTGTACTCTACACGGATGTTTAAAGGCTCATCTACTCAGAAGTGAATTCAGGTTGCGAGTGTCAAATTTAAATCCAACAGCTGCTTCTGAATAGCTCTGTGGTTAGACAAGTTCTAAGATAGCATCCTCTCCTGTGGCTTCTGCCTCAGCAGCGAGGTGGACAAGCACACTTGTAAGACAAAAGCAGCTTTTATCCCCTTGAGAGATGGGATTTGGACAGTATTTGGTTTCTGCTCCAAACCAAAATCAGGTGTTATGGTTCTTAGCTATCAAATATAGACCTCAAAAATCTGAAGGAGGCATTTGACCAGTTTTCCCAGTATGATGTGTTTGAGGTGAAGCTGTAGTACTACTATATGCCGAGATCTGTGATGAGCTTTGTTTCAGAAATACTAAATGATAATGACAAAACTGATGCCTCAAGGGAATAAAATATATAATGTATCAGCTGGGGTGGGGGGGAATTTCTTCAGATGCAAAGGCTACAGTGGAAATAATAAAGAAATGCTTTGGAAGAATGTGGAAACGCATCTCTGTGAGTCCTCTCTCTACCATTCCCCACGCTTTCCTACCCAGCCTGACTACATGAGTAGTGTGCACAAAACCAAGGTGAAGGTAGCAGCAAACATTAAGTCCAGTGACACCATCTTAGAAAAGAAGAAACTTTACCCTACCCTGGATTATGTAACAAAAAATTGGCCATTAAGTGGGATATGTCATTTCATGCCCTGGGGTCTTTCCTGGATTTGTACGTTCAACAGTTAAAAAAAGATGTATTCAGCTCTTCGTTTTCAGCTGCTGCAATAAGCACAAAACTGTTTTCTCCACTCATTTCTCAAACAATTTGCACAGTCTTATTTTACATGACCAACTTCCCAAATGGAAGATGCAGGTAACTCCATAAAAAAATGTTCCTGAAAGGATCGGTTTTCTTTTCTGTTTATTGATATTTGCATGTTCTCCTTCTTGGATCCCCCAACATTTAGAGCAACTTTCCTTCCTTGTTAATGTTTGCTAAATACATTTGACATGAGCTGTCCTTTGCTTAATTCTACTCTTTATTTTACAGAGTGCGTATGATTTTTTTTTTTTATCCTTTAAGCTTTTTATTCTATTTTTTAATTATGTTTGTTTCAGTTTTGTGACCTCCCTCAACTTCATCCACATCTTTGTGCAACTAGAACATCCGGGAATAAAGGCAGTGTTCCAAGACCAGATCACTTTCATCTCTTTGACTACCTCCTGTAATTATACTGACTTTTTGCACTCTCTAGTTCTCTCTTCCCTTTCTCTCTTCTACTATAAAAGATCTTCTATGTAATAAATCGAGCACTAATTTATTGTTTAAATTGTGGCTAGCTAATTTTCAATATTACACTTTTCCAACTTCCTCCCTGACATTTAATATAGGTGCTTTGAATTGATTTTTCCCTGCACCTATTATCTTAGACTTTTCCCCTCTGAGTCTCTTATTTTCTACCCATTTTTCTAACCACTCTCTGCCCCATATAACATTTTTCTTCTATCCTTTTAGTCCTTTCTATTCACTTGCAGCCCATTCCCTCTCCGCTGTTCTATTTTTTCCAGTTGCACTCTGTAACGCTTTCTGACTGCTCAGTGACACAGCTGAAAAGTCTGGTGGTTCACCAGACGCTGCTTCAACCTCAGTAGCCGTCCTACCCCTGCCGTGATAGTTATAATTTACCAGAATCCTGTTTTATGGCTTGCATCCAGTTTTCGGACCAGATTTGTTTTGCAGAGTAGATGGGGGACATGTACAAGCTGAACATATATATGTGCAGCTGAACGTATATGAGTGCAAGCGTGTGTGTGAATGGAAGGGCAGGCATCAGTGTGTGCCTGTGCTGTGGGAATGCTGCATCCTATTTCTTTGTCCTTCTCTTTCTGGTCTTCCTAGCACTGTCCTTGCCTTCCCTTTAGGTCATGTAAGACCGACGTAAGGTCTCTGGTTTTTGCATTGATCAGCTCGTTGCCCCTCTTGGACTTGCTCTGCAAACTTGTGCCTGCTTTTCTGTCAGGAAAAAGGAGCTCTGCTACTCACACAAGCAGTGTCTGGTCACAGGCTGGGCTCCCTCAAGGTGTTCCTACCTCATCCTTCCTGACTAGCATGGACTCCACTCACCTGCCCTCTACTTTCAGTTCTCTCTTACACACCAGTTTCTTTTCTAGCGTGGGGAAAACAGCTGAGTTAGACTGGAAGAAGCGAGAACCCTCAAGACTTTGGACAAAATAAACTTTTTTTAAATTAAAAAAAGTAAAAGAATTTTTAATCAGATGAGCCATGCACGTTATTGAAACATCTCCTATACACCGGGACTACCTAGCAGTTTCTTCAGACATATACCAAGTTGAAAGCAGTTGTAGTTAAAAACTCTTTGCCATTAGTGCCAATGAGAGCTGTCACATTTTTGCACCTGATGGCCCTAAGGCCCAGAAAACAGGACTTTCAAAAGCAGAGTTGACACTTCTTTTCAGAAGTGAATGGAAGTTTTAGCGTCAATACTAACAGAAGCACAATTAATCGAATACTGAGGATCTGAAAGCTACAAACTACAACTCTTTCAAATATTCCTGACCTTGTAAATAAGAGCGTGAACACTTACACTTTACAAGTCTGTGTGTTAAAGAGGAGTCAGTCTTTCTGCTTGGGCTTCTGTGGTGGGTACCACCATCTGCCAAACACATCCCGCAGTTCTTCTGTGTGGCAGCTGCACACAAAACATGAAGCAAGCCTTGCATGCCTCTGCTTGACACCATATTCTGGCCCTGCTTTATTTACTAGTACAGGTGCAACCTGAAAGTCAGCCCTGGAGAGGCTGTGTACTGGTGGTATAGAGGGGCTGGTATAGTCTGCGTGCTTCGGTTAGCAGGAGTGATTTGCAACAGATGATTTTATGGAGTAAAACTCTTTCCAAGATAGAAAACTTCTCGCCATACTGGAACACCTTTAGGAAGCATTGCCTTGGTATGCCTTTCCTCCTGAATAGGCTCACTATGTACCTAGAAAAAATGTTGTATCAATTCATTAATACAAAAGTTATTCTTGAAGCGATCTGGACAGAGACCTTATTTTTCTGTTGAGAGGTTGCATTTTCTGTATTCAAACTGCCTTATAAGCTTGAAACACTCAAGAACAGTATTTAGTTTTTGTGTTGGAAGAGTAGCAATTACAGGCTCTGAGAAAACCAAAACAACACAAACAACACAAGATGAGTTTCGGGTCTTGTTTGTTTGGGTTTTTTGTGTATTATTTTGGTTACAAAACAAAAGGAAAACAAAAGCTTCATGGAATTAAATCTTTCTCTCTGAATCTAAAGCTGCTTCTCACATCTGCTAGGATGGGGAGTGGACTTCCCTGGAACAGTTTGCATTTTGGGGAAACATACATGTTTTTAAAGTCCAGTGGAATATTCTGACTTTTCTCATTTTTTTTATTTTTTTCTTTCTGTCTTTCCTCTGTTAGGAAATCTTCCTCTTCATTTTGCGTTCTTCTCATAGTTCTCATATGCCTCATTCTCCTGAAATAAAAGCTGGTGACTTCTCAGTGTTTGCTGTCCTTTGAACCACCACTAAGCCAATCTGATTGGTTTAGTTGTTCTTTGGTGAGTTCATTTGTTTACCTTAATCTTACTCTGTGTCTCTAGTTCAGATTGTGCCTTTACTGACTCAGCTTCTGGTGCCAGGTTTGATATCAGCACCTCCACTGAATTCAATGCATTTATTTTTGATTTGTGCAGAAGTAGGAGTCCCCAGCTGGGCAAACGTGGAAGTCCATCTGATTACAGACCAAATTCTGACCTCAGTTACACCCATGCAATCCTACTAAAATTGGTGAGACTGTAACCAAACTTTAAATGTGAGTCTTGGTGTTTGTTCATTAAAACGCATGGATGCACATCCAAAGAATTTTAGTAGGTTAGATCACTGATGTACTTGATGGGAAAAGTTGTAGCAGCCCCACACCACACATCCCCCCCCCTTTTTTTTTTCTGGAATTTGCCAGTTGCTCAGAAACAAACCATTCCCTTGTTTGCTGTCCTAAATATCAACCGAGTCCCCCTGAACACTGAAGTTTAAAAACCTGTCGGTTTCCCTTCCTGCTCGAAACCCTGTCTCCTTGTTGACCCATCTGTTGGCTGCTAGAGACACCAGCCACCCACCAACCAGGAAACTGGTACTTGCAGCTACAAAGACAAAGCCAGTGAAGCCTGTTCACCTGGAGCACCCCAGGGATGATACCATGCCCTCACAGGGGGCTCTGAAGGTTGCTGGGCTTGGGAGATCAGGTGGAATTCCTCAGAACAGGAGAATTAAAACCAAAAAAAATCCATCTCCTAGTACTGTATAATGTCTCCTCATAGTCCTAAGGTCTCAGCCAGTCAGATAGCATCTTCTTCAAAGCTCTGTCATGTCTAATTTTAAATTCATCAGGTGACAGGGTTTCCATCACTTCACTTAATCTTCATACCATCCCCCATCCAACTTGAGTGCCAGTCATTACTACAGCATTGAGTGCTTTTCCATGTAGGAGATACTAACAGCAGCACAGTCCTGAGTGGCAGTAGAATGCTAGAGAAGTTTTTAGAGTAGAGGTGTGATTTCAGGTTTGTTTTGGTTTGGATTTTTTTGGTTTTTTTTCATTGATTAGCTTCTGCTGGTCATTTTTTATGTTGATATTCTGTGAGGAAGAAGAGAAAGGGTATCACTGTTGAAAATAACATCAATATTTTAATAAACAACCTGTTCTTGGAGATACATCCCTTTCTCTAGAGAAAGGCTTAACAGCATCTCCCAAAGATCATTGAGGTATGTCTGTAGCCTGTCAACAAACTGGACAGAGGTTCAGAAAGTAACTTCAAACAAATTGGTGTGCCTGCCTGCACAATACAGCACCTTGCTCAAGGAGAGTCTCCCGATCCTCCAGTCAGTTAACAAAACTGCACTACGATAACCAGCCTTATTTGTGCTTCGATGGTATTGCAAAGCTTTCCAGAAACAAACTGCTGAAAGACACCCTGTAAATTGGTGTTAAGACATCCCCATGTGTAAAGAGGCTCAGGTGGAGGAGAAGAGACAGCACTTTATGAGACAGCACCCTGGAGTCAGAAATCTTGGACCTCTAAGGGAACTGTGTTAATTCATTAACAAGAAAAAGGAACGGACAGGTTCTTGCTATTTAAGATATTCAGATGTGTGCACACAGCCTTCCTTCAGCCAGGTCCAGAAATTTCATTATTTTTATTCATAAATATTCCTAGAGAGTTGTTTATTTTAATTGCTTTCTGAATTTTCTCCTGATTAACTGATATGTTTTAATAACACATGGAAATTTATAGACTACAAAGTAGCATACAAAATGATTTCCTGGTTACCTGGCAGATTTCCATTGATGGATTGCACTTTGTTTTGGTTTTTTTTCCTGTCATCCTCCTGATGAATTTTCTTGAGTAGTCAGTTGCTAGCTCTGGAGATAACTAGCTTAACAGAGGCCTAATTCTGACCCCACTTACGTGGAAGAAGCCTAATGGATCTCCAGGGAATAAGTTCATCTCGAGGCAGTGAAAATTTAGACCAGAGTCAAGACCTGAGAACTCAACAGAGAAACTATTGCAAATAACCAGGGAAATGAGATTGGTTGTTTCTGCACAAAATGTTTTCTTAATATAGAAATAGTTTTCCAAATCTGAAAAAGCAAGACTTCATCTGAAATCCTGAGCTGAGCTAATCACAATCTCATACCACTCTTCTTTGTTTGCTTACTTGCTTGTTTTCTTTATTCTTGTTGCAAGTAGGTGCTGATGTGTTGACTCTGGCTCTTTCCATTTTTCCATCTGTGAATTTCATCCAGATTAATTAGGCAAAACCTGAAGAACGAAACCTGGCATTTTAACGTGAGGCAAATAATCATAGGTGTCCCCACCAGCCTTCCACAAGAACGTGGTCTAGAATAAAGGATTCAAAAAGAGTCCTCAAAGATCCTTCTAAAAGCTGTGAAATGTTTTACTGATTTTATTTTTACCTTCCTTCCTTTTTCTTATTGAGAAGGAACAGATGGAAACAGAAGTAAACTCTGCCATCTGGAATGCCTGAAAGATTAGTATGAAAAGGGCCAGGTGTCGAGTTTGTTCAGCACCAGCCCATCTTTGCCAATTATTGATATCAAAACCTAGTCTCAGTGAGGGTTAAATTACACTAAAATGATTTTGGAAAGCCATTTCTTCAGTACTTTTTTCTCCATCTAATTGTTCAACTGTCGCGAAAACTACACAGTTATGCACAAAGCCAAAAGAAATTAATTGGAAGTGTTACCTCTTATAGCACAGGAAATTCTCTACCTTGGTCTTTCTTATGCTGCATTTAACAATGCAAACTGGATTCCAGTTACAGCCCATTAGCTGGGTCATAGTCTTTTAATATGATGCTAATTAGAATTTATTTATGGGTAATTTTGATTCGTTCTTATAACGGTCTGAAATGGTGATATTGTACTTGTGAATCCTCTTCAAGGAGGAAATCAGAAGCCTATAATCCATCATAGCTTGGTTCAGTCTCCGGATAATGTCGAATCCAAAAACTTTTCTGTTTTAGATATTGAAAATTACATAGGTATATGTTACACTTATAGATGTGAGCGTACCTGTACACACATGTATATTTCCCTATGTGCATATATATATATGTGCACTGACTATACATAGAACAAGACTAAAGATGTCCTGCTCCTTATGAGAGTAGATTTTCTACTGCGTTTTTTACATTTCAATTATGAGAATTCACACCACCTTTAATTTTAATTTTTAACTTTTTATGATTGCATAAGCAGGTATTCTTGCTTTAAACTTTCTACCAAAGGACATTTGAGCAAATAATATACCTTCTGCATGCTAATTGGACGGCTAATACAGCCCCCTGAAAAATATAAACAAGCAACCTGTGTCAACATTCTAAGTTGTGGGAAATCACCGTCCCTATTACTGTGAATTTAATATTTTATAGCTTGGTTTTGTTTGTGCTTCAATCTTCCTATACTCCTTTGAGGTAAACATATTGCATCCGTGTCTCACGTTTTCCACTTGTGTGTGTCTACTTCTCTTAATTAAAAAAAAAATAAATAAAAAATACAGTATCTCTCTTACATTTAGGGACAATTGTGGAATAACCACTGTCACGTCGCACCATAACACTCCTTGGTGCTTTTCCATCATTTCAAGTTTCATTTTAACTTGGGCACAAAAGGCAAATCTGCAAGTCAACCAACACACCCTGTTTTCTTCAACAGAAGAAATTCATGCACCCTGAGTTTCTTGGTAAATACCCTCAGCTCTGTTTTGCCTTCTTGTTTCTTAGTTGCAAAACAATTACTTCAAAAACCTAGAGCTGCATGAGCTGATACCCTTTTTCCGTGCATAATAGAATCCTTTAGGCTTCTTTTAGAAGTTGGCTCTGATTGCCTGTTGTCAATTTTTGCTTGTAGTCCTCAATTTTCTGTGTCTGCGTGTTCCTCTGGATATGTGGTGTGGTAACCCAGTCAGCTGTGGCCTTCTCTTGGTTTCCCTCCAAAACGTGCAATTCGTTTTGTTTCTGCTGTGGAACCTGGCAAGTTTTCATTGCTTTTTATTTTTTCCCCTAAAAATAAATCAGGAATTTATAATACTTTTTTTTTTTCCTCAGTTTGATGCTTTTGTGCCCCATTACCATCTAAGCAAATAGGGTCCAAAAGCTCCCTGGAATTGCTTGTTTGATTGAAAAAGTCTCAAATATGTCATGTAAAGAAGTTTTACCCTCTTCTATTTTCTCGATACGATGTTGATACCTTTTAAAATTTCTTTGCCACAGTCTGGTAACTGCCCTGATCTTCCTCTCTGAATGCAGTATGAAGCTACAAATCACCTCTGACCAAGGCCTCAAAACGTAAAAGACTATTGCTGCTCCTGTTCTTTTTAAATAGCATTCCTTATCTTTGTAAGAAGACAAATTCCTGTTTGAATCTCTTCTGCTTGACTTCGGGAAGGGTTTGAAGGCCTCTTCGAAGACCTTTGGCATCTTTATTTTCTTATAAACTTCCTTCTGCTCCTTACATTCTACATACACTCTTTCTCATTTTTTCCCTGTTACAATGCAGTGTGCCTTGATGATGGTTAGATAAAACTCAGGAAAAAAAAGGAATTAGGGGAAAAGGCATTGCTGCTTCCCTCTCTTGGAAAGATGTAAAATGAAACTATCTTTTAATGGTTAAAATTTTTTCTTTTTTTTTTTTTTTCTTTTCCTTCTAAAATTGTTTAGAGGCACAGGGAAAAAAAATGGCTGTATCAGACTTCCAAACTACATCTCCAGTAGTGCATTACATAAGCATAGAGTCACGATTGACCACAACAGTTTGATCTGAGTTGTTAATAAACCAGCTGTTGGAGATGTTATCCTTATGGGACTCAGCCTAGAAGGAAGAACCATGTCTGTGAATAAATCTGCTACAACAGAATGTTGTACACAGACAATTGCTCTGTAATTTGCTCTTGAGTTTAGGGGAAAGAAATGTGTTAAGAAAATATAAAGGAAATATCTTATTTGATGCAAATCACATGGAGTGAAAAGTTTACTCTCTGCGTTTGAGGTTTAATGGCAAAAATGAGAAGAATATTCCCAAATCATAAATGGAGAACACAGTTTGTAGAGAAAAAGTGTTTTACACAAGCACAATGAGAAATTTTCAGGCAGTTCCATCCCTGTTTTTTCTGACTGCACCTGGCTACCAAGCCTTAAACCTTACTGTATAGTTTTCAGTCTGTATTAATTGCATTGAAGAGTACTGTAGATGATTCTGGCATCAGCCATATCATCTCTGTGTTATCTCACCATATTTATAACACGTGGAGACAATCTGGTGGTGAAAACATCAATGGCTGGTCTTAATTAGTGTTTCCCTCCTTGGTGGTACTGCTAGAACCACTTCCTCTCTCCCCTATGATAGGGTTCTTTTATGCTTTTCAAGAAAAACAGCTTCTTTCTGTGAGATTTAACTGTCTCTGGACACTTAAACTCTTTCTAAGTTCCTTTGCAGAACTAAATTTTAAAGAGACTACTACCTTCTTTTATAAGGGTGATGGCAATAATGGGTTTTTGGGGGAAACGCAGTTCCTACTGGTGTTCCCATTTTTGTTTGCTTCTCAGCCACTTCCACAGTTCATTGATGTCTAGC
>JAAGNO010016214.1:17901-42116 GCA_033439905.1 Ceryle rudis | reverse complement strand
GGGGGAAACGCAGTTCCTACTGGTGTTCCCATTTTTGTTTGCTTCTCAGCCACTTCCACAGTTCATTGATGTCTAGCCGATGTCATGGTGTTGGGTCATAGTCTGGACTTGATGATCTTGGAGGTCTATTCCAGCCTCAGAAATTCTGAGATTCTAATTCTTCATTGAAGAACACAAGCAGGTGAAAGATTTTCTGCATGCAAACACTTCCTCATCTAGAAGGGAGCGAGGCTTGCTAGGTTTTAAACTCAGTGCCTTGCAAAAACACGTATTAGAGAAGTGGAGTTTACAATTAAGAAAGCAAGTTGCATTTAGACTGTATCTCCCTGGTAGTAACAAAGAAACCCCCTTTGCAAAATGATTCCAACCAATTATAGGGAAAGACCTCTCAGGAGCATAGGCTCGATGCTTCCAGCTGCCCTGAATTAAATTATAGTTAAATCTGTACTCCAAATACATGACCTTGATGTTATTCAACAGCTTTCAAAACAGCAGACATGTAGAACTTCATCAGATGATGATTTAACTATGTTGTTTGCTTGCCTTCCCACTTCATGAAAGGCTTTCAGTAACTCTGACCCTTGCTATGCTCCCTCCTAGATGTCATCATTCGCACAAATATAGTACAATGGTTATGTCTTCACTACAGGATTAGAATAATTTATCCACAATCAAAACTGTGTCAACTTTTCCCCAGACTTGCTCTTGGCAGTATCGAACTCCCACAGAGACAAAGTTCTTGTTCATGAAAAAAAAAAACCCAACAACAACAAAATTTGAAAACACTTTATTGTAAAGCCTAAATTGTGAATTTTAAATTTTTTTTTTTTTTTTTTACAATTTACCAACATTGCCTAGGGAGCATAATCTGATTCTGGTGTAAGCGTCTGGTTTTGACTTTAAGATAAATTATTTTCCAAGTAACAACTGCACCAAAACTAGTTGTGTGTTGGCGCGTGTATAAAAAAACCCCCTGGTTTCTTAGGAGCTTGTGTCCTGCGCCTGTACTCCTTCCCTGAGCCGCACTCCTTTTCATTCTGCAATACCTGTGTTTCCTCCTAGCCTCCTGCTCTTACCTCCCTGCCCTGTGAGCACCTACGCAGTGTTTTATCTCTTTTCCATGTTGTCTGACTGTTGGCTTGGCAGGAGTTAGCATGTGCTTTAGCTGTGTGAGAGCACTGCCTGTGCTAATGCACGGCCTAGAAGCTGTTGAGCTTGAAATGGTTTTCTCTTTGAGTGAGATGGTCACTAACCTGAGTGTTGTCTTCTGCCAGGTATCACAAAAAATTGTGAGAACTTAGTATTTTGGAGAATTTTGCACCTCTAGTAGATGTGATTAAAATAAACTTACAAATTTAGAAACTACTGTGAGGGATTATCAGGCAGTGTGATCGTGCAAAAATGTTCCTTAAATAGGCTAGAAAGGCACAGTGGAAGTGCACAGGAGGACTTGTAGGGTAAAGCAATGCCTATATTGCTAAAGAATATTTCTGTTCCACTAAATATGTTTATTTTGTGATTCAGCATAATTTTAACAGTTACTTAGGAGCAACTGGTGGTCAGTCCAACCTGTCTCTGTGTTGGGAAATTCTGGAAAAGCAGTCAGCTCTTCATTATTTTTATTTTTCTGATGGTTCCTTGCCCCAAAATACTTCAAAGATGGCAAAATCAAACTGTTCTCCTGTTTCATTTCATTTGTTGCACATCACAGTACTGGAAGCACTTGTTTACATCCTAGACCAAGAGCTGCAGTGCTGACAGCCCAGTTTGTACGGCTGACTTATTTAGTGCCTCTGTAAACCCAGTGAATTCAAAGGTTCAAGTGGTGTTGGGTATTCTGCTGGGTCCTGCTACTGGAAAAGAAATGTATTTTTCTGAGTTCCTGACCTGTATAGCTGTTTCAGGGGGATCAGCAGACCCTAAGAGTTCATAATCATGTTATTGGTGAAAACTGGGATCAAAGCTTTCAGATTCTTTCAGGCACAACAAGTAGGAACATGCACTAGCAAACAGCTTTAAGTTGGTAAATTCCTTTTATCACATGATTGTAGGAGGGCGTGCATCTAAAAAATGCAACCCTCCTCACTGGGCATGTGTATGCATTGTTTCTCAAGGGGTTGCATCCCAAAGAACTTGGTACTACCTGAGAGCAAACTGTATCACACTGTAGTGTGAGATCCTGTCATAGGACTTCACCTGTCAAATGCATGCCGGCTCAGCCTTCCATGTAACCGGCCGAGAGTCTTCAGGTCATGGGCTGAAGATACCGGTTGATAGAGACTCTGTGTTCACCACAGAAGCAGCCCTGGCTTCTGTAAAAAGAACTGGATCAGCTTGGTCATGTTTTTAAATCCCTAAGTTCTACTAGAATGAACTCACTGGGATACTTATTGTCGTGTTGAATTCTTACGTTACAAATACTTTGGGGTGGGAATTTGTTAGGCAGTGGTCTGCCAATGTCATAGCCACACAAATGCATTCACATATAAACCAGTTTGAATAAATGCTTTAAGGAAGATTTCATGAGCTGTAAGTAGCAATGCATTGCTAGAACAGAGGCACTGCAGATTTTGACACTCTTCCTTCTTAATAGTAGTGCATTGCCAGAACCTAGCACAGCCCGCTTCATTCATTCGTTCATTCATTCTTTTTTCTTTTATTCTTTGATTTAATTTCTTTATATATTTTCATTAATTCATTATATACTTAGCTTTTGGGATATAAGCTGACTCACTCATGAGCAGACTTCATCTTCCATGTGTCAGTTGCAAAGCCCTCTTTGGCTTCCATTTCTATATCCCCAAATTTTTGTG
This sequence comes from Ceryle rudis, assembly GCA_033439905.1. Classification (NCBI taxonomy): domain Eukaryota; kingdom Metazoa; phylum Chordata; class Aves; order Coraciiformes; family Cerylidae; genus Ceryle; species Ceryle rudis. Next base: position 39,303 of record JAAGNO010016214.1, on the reverse strand, counting down.
GACTCATTGATATGATGCTCTGAGAGAACAGAAACATTTTTAAACTAAGTGAGGGTAGATTTAGACTTGACAGAGGAAAGAAATCTTTTACAATGAGGGTGGTAAGATGCTGGAACATGTAGCCCAGAGAGGTGGTAGAAGTCTCATCCCTGGAAACATTCAAGGTGTGTTTGGACAGAGCTCTGAGCAAGCTGATCTAGTGAAAAGGTGTCCCTGCTCACTGCAGGGGGGTTGAACTAGATGACCTTTACAGGTTCCTTCCAAACCATTCCATGATTCTATGATCTTTGCTTGAACAGAAAACTATTGTCTATCAAAATTGTTTTACCAGTGTTCAGTATAATTTTTTTTTTGTTTTGCTTTCCATAACCATTCCTTTAAGTTCACTCGCTTCTAAAGGAAATTTGGACTTTGAGCCCAGAGTGGTTATTGCAAATTTGTAAAAATGAGCCTCTGCGTGGGGACCTCTTGAAAGCAGAGTGACTGTTGGAGAGAATGAGGCAAACATACGTGCCCAATGCACGTGGCAGCACAGCCTGACATTTAAGCAGTGTGTACACAGCCAAGACAAGGGATAGGATGAGCAGGGCTGTCACTTCAGAGAGGCATCGAAAGGGAGGTGTGCCGGAGTCATTGCCCTTCTCCAAAAGGAGGGCCAGCAGACCTCTGGCGATACAGGAATCTTTGCTGGGAGCAGCTGGAAAGAGCCCAAAGAGGGAAGGGACTCTCGAAGGGTTGCCGAAACAGGCTCCACAGTGTCCTGCTGTGACTCTGACCAAGTGCTTACAGCAAACTGTCCAGGAATGAGTTCCAGCTCAGAAAAATTAGTCACTTAGTGGAGGTTATTTGGCATGCCTGTCTGAATAACAAACACACTGGGGTGGGGGCAGGGGTGTCATACTTAAAACCATTTCTCAAAAGCTGAAGCTCACCCCTTACAGAGATCCAGCAATGGGCACTTCCACCACATTATGGCCTCTTGTTCTGAGAGCCTAGCCTGAGCCCTGCCTCCTTACTAGTCTCCCAACAGAGTGAGTTTCAGACAGAAGGAAGAAGGGAAATTCATTGAATATATTCCTTTTTCAGACATATTCATTCCATACTCCACACCTTAATGTTCTGCCTTGGTCCAGTGATATCTGGCCATGTGTGGTGGTGCCAGCAGTATCCAAATTTGTGTAAATACCCAGAAAACGTGGTTTGCTATTCATAATTTGGCAGTTGGTGTAGGTAGTCTGCCAAAACGAGACAGGAGCCTTATCAGAAGCAGACAGGAAATTCTCAAGCAAATTTGGGAGTTGACTTTTGAGTTAGGAGTGTTGACAGGCACAGATACCTCTGTCTGGCAATTATCAATTCTTTCCTGTATAGCTGCAGAACAAATCTAAGTGTTTTCAGACTTTGACTGGGCAGGAGGTGTGTTCAAGACTTGGTTCTCCAGGGCCATTTGAGTTCTGCAGTTCTGACTCTGACTTTGTCCAAAAGTGCAAGGGTCACATTCCCATGCTCCAGAAATCTCAGAGCAGCATCTGTTGCTCATGAGAGATTTCCACCCAACATGGTAGAAATTTCAAGGCATATCTGAAAAGTTTGCAACATTGTCAAGTCTGAATATAAATTCAATCTAAATGACATTTAATGCATTTCCATAACACTGCCTAGGAAGTATGAGAGGTGCTACTGCAAGTCAGTGGGCTGGTTTCCCTCTCAGGTATCTGTGGTTTGGGTTTTTTTGTCTTTTTCTCATCCATGCATTACTTGGCTCTGCAAGACATCTAAAAAGCTATGATCAAGTGTAGCAGTGAGGATGCACATGCATTTGTGTTAGCATCTCGTGTGATTGCTTCAGCACCAGACAATACATTCAGATGCTAGTAGGAGTACGATCTGACACAAGGTGAATGACAGTTTATCTTGAAGTGGAAAACTTACTAAATTTCTGCTAAATTATTCTGTCCCTATCGGCAGTTTGTTATTTCCACAGACTTGGCTCATAAATATTGGCTGTCTGCCTAGCTGGGAAATTGCATTTCCATTTTCAACACCTGCTATGTGCTAGACTTCTCTGAGAGGGCTAGTTTTCTGCAAGGAGGGATACTTACAGTTAGTGACTATTGTTAAAAAGTGGTTAACACTCATCCCAGTTTTACCTTTCTCCCAAGATGACTTCAGCTTGTTATTAATTTTGAGTTATGTTTGGGTTTCTTACTTGACTTTTCTTGTTCTTATGATGTAACCATGCAACCATATCTCATACAGACATGAAGGATTCTACACTCTTCCTGATAAACCCAGGCTATGATTTTCTTGGCCAATGTCTCCCTCCACGCCCAGTCTTTCACACTGTGTTCGTTAGTGGCTATTTACCAAGATGCAAGTATTTGCATTTTATGGTGCTGTATGTATAGAGGCTGCCCGTAATTCAGAAGATCTGTTGAGGTGTTATGTAAACAGAAGATGCTTTTGGTAATTGTAATTAGACATGGTTTCACACAGTTACTCATGGAAGCTCTGGGACCATCATTATATATTTTGTTCACCAGATCTCAATAACTATTTTAGTAAGACAGACAGATTCAGGGCTAAATGTATTCTCTGTCAGGCTGGCAGACCTGAATTTCTGCCCACATACAGCATGGTTACAGAATCAGTACGATCTCTTGAGCTTTTCTTACCCAATTATGCTGAAATATGTAAATGCTGAACTATTTCCACGCAGTCTTGCCAGAGCACACTGAAGTACAGTATCCTCTTAGTGCTATACACCGTGGACATATCTTTCCTTGCCTCCTACTTACTTCTGCCCAAAGGCTGAGAGCTGCAAGGACAACCCAGGGCATTCCTTCACAATCTCCGTAGCTTTGTCTCGATAAACAGATGCAGACAGATGTACTATATCATTAGGATGGCAGATCACATCAGTGCACACCTCGCAGCCTAATGCCGCCTAAGATGCTCTTTTCATTGTTTATAGCTTAGAAAGTCCAGAAAGCTTAAACAGGTTGGTTTGGCTGTTAGTCTGGGGGCTTTTTTTTTAATCTGTTATCTTTTTTTCCCAGTGAGTTTACAAAGACAGTGAACTCAGTTATGTGTAACTTGAAATAACATATCACAGCATCTTTGTGCAAGCTGTGTCATTTACTATCCATGCATTTGAAAACACTCTCACACAGGAGGCACATTTCTCTCTCCTCTTGCAGCAGTCCCTGAGCTCTCAAAACAAAAAAGATCCAATCAGTAAAATCACACGGATTCATAACTGGACAGGAGATCACTATTCTCTTGCTCACAGATTCTTCCTTGTAAATAAACATCTGTTTATCAGCCCTGTTCTCAGTGGCCTCCAGTAATGACAATTGTACACATTTTCTAAGCAAACTGTTGCTGTGCTGTAGCATCCATAGCTGTTAGAGGTATGGCCTCTGCCTGCCTGATCCTGCAGCCAAGCAGTACTGATCTTGCTTCACTGTCATGTAAGACAGTCAAAAAACTGTTCTGTTTGAGTTCATCATCCATGGGAAAACCTACATGGTAAGATCTGGAAAACATGAGCTATGACTTCTTTCATGTAAAATACCTTGTCACTGTCGTACACATTTGCTATTGAACCATAAACCAAGAAAATTAGATACAGGCTGCTCGTTGCTATGTCACGGGGATTCCTTTTCATAGACAGGCAGGGCCAAATTCACTTTTCTGAATGCCTTAAGAACCACCTGAGATGCCTGAAACATCTGTGCAAAGCGGATTGAAGTTTATCAAAGACCAATGTCCTTCTAGAGCAGTGTGCCTTATTTCAGGCTGTATTGCAGAATGCCTTTGGACATGTTAGATGGAAATAGACACCAGTGGGTGAGCACCTGAGTAAAGCCCTAAGCTCTCTGTGACAGCTACAAGGCAAATGGCCTTTACTAAACTGTTTCCTTCTGGTTGAGAGGCTTCTGGAAATAGCTACACTGATTGTTGTGTTTTCTGGGTTCCTATCTTATTTTTTTCCTCGTGAAACAGTCAGTTAGAAACACAGGTTTAAGTACAGGTCTTTGTAGCCAGGTTGTTTGAGTAACAGGATTTGGCATGAAAGATAACACAAGTCTTCTGGACCAGTCATTAATATCTTTTTCAGCATATTATGACCTCTTATTCTCAATTGCCACGTTTAACTTCATCCTCAGGTATGCACTCGAGGTTCTTCTGCGTTTCCTAAAGCTTTGGTAGGGTTAGTACCAGCAGCACTGTTTAAAGCCTCACCTGCTAAGTCTCACAGTTGCATCCTGTAGGCAGGGCTCCTCACCATATGGAACAACTGTGGAAAACAGAGGCACAGAGTTAAAATGACTGACAAGTCCTGTGGCAGGAGATTCCTGTTCTTAATGGATTTGTTGCTACAGGCTTCAAGTATGGATTTAGCTTAGCTGATTGTAGAATAGAGATGAAAATGTAATTTCCTGCCTCCCAGACTGAGGGAAATACATCTGGGAATGAGCAAGACTAGGGAACATAATTGACTGGAGTCCGTGAAATGGAGGGTAGGTGGCATATAATAAGTTTTGCTGTGGTGCTTTCCATAGGAGCACATATATCCACTGTGTTCATTCCTCTGGACTATGCTAAAGGTTATCAATGTCCTAGCTTTTATACTAGTTTCAGACATTTACACATTAATCAGCAGAGATACGGCACTAAACTTTTCCTTGGAACTTCTGCATATTTACTGTCTTGCATGACATATGTATTTATCATTACTGGATGTTGATAAGAACAAACTAGAAGGAAATATTTAACAGACACAAACAAGCACTATACTTAGCATATGATTTATATGTTTAAAATGGAGTCCAAATGCTAGTGTGGGAGCCTTGAAAACTGCATATGCAGTATTATGTTCTGCATCATCGCTTAAAAATGAAAAATTAAACATCACTTCCATTTACGTAGGCTACAATGAATATCTTCAGTGCTTTATGAATTACTGAGGTGTGCTTTCGTGCCAAACTAAAAGCAAAACCCCCTAAAACCAAACACCTACAAGAAAACTCAAGTCTCTCCACTTTACAAGGCTTTTGAGTCAGAGACCAACATGTGCTTATGCCATCACAGTGTAGTCTGGCCCAAGACAAGGCAAAACAAAGCATTGCAGAGTACATGAAGGCAAAGTAGTTCGCTGGGAAACTCCTTTGTCAGTCACTCCTGGAAGGTATGGGAAGTGATCTCCATTTTCAGCCCTTTCCGAATTAATCACTTAGCAGCATTTCAGAAGTTCAGGTCAAGTGGTCGCAGTAGGAGATGGAAATAATGGAAACACTTTCCAGTGTCATACTTCCCTCTATGACAGCTAAAAGTGATTTTTTTCATGCAGAACAGCAGTGAAGGAGAGGAAAGGGAGTTTTCATGTAAAAGGAAAGCATAATCAGAGACAAGATTCCTTCAGAGAAAGCAAAGCAAAGAAAAAATAATCAATTTGTTCTGCCCACTCTTAAAGTGAAAATGTTAGGACCTCATAGACCAATCCAAATGAAGTTACTGGAGAGCTTCCTAAGGACTTTGGTGGAGTTTGGAGTTACACTGAACCTTTGGTGTTTCATGGACAGGCTGCTGGCATGTGGGTAGGAAGGATCCGGTCCTGTCCACCTTATTCTGGAAATAACACCAGCAGTTGATCACTGACTTATAGGGTCTTGCCCTGCTTGTTCCATGGAAAACATTAGGTAGGTTTTGTGGTGATGGTTACAGTTTTCTTCCTCTGTCCCCTTCACAATGTCTAGGAACTGAAAAATAGCATACAGAGCAAGACAACACTGTTGAGACAGATAGAAATCAAGAGACAGGACGAGCTATGCTAGCTGGTGAAGTTATGATGCTTGGGGAGACATGAAGCATTGCTGAGATGGAGTGTTTACAGAAAAAAATCCCACAGCTCATATTTGTATTATGTATTTATAAATTCCTGGAACTCAATTTTACAGGATTTTTGATTAATGGCTGTACTGCAGTTCAGCTCCAAGCCTATTGAACTTACTGTACTGGAACTGAGCAAGACATACACTAGCCAAATATGAACACTACTACTGGACTGTGATTTAAAGGTGGTTCATTGTCCAAAGGCATTGCTGCGGAGGCTCTGCTTATTGTACATGTAGACATCAAAGCTAAAGGAGGGCCTCTCAGAAGCCTTCTTAAAATCAGAGTCAGATATATGTTTGTCTCATGGAGGTATCCATGGCACAAAAGGTGAAAAACAAAGAAAAATCCTGTGATTTCCTCACCAGTTTTGCAGTGAGGTAGTTACAGCTCTTGTTGATGTATGGATTCGCCTAATTATATATTTATGTCACTTCAGTCACAGTATCTTTCAGGTGAATGTCCAAATGCTCAATTTTCTTATGCTGGTGGTGCGTGCCAAGTGTTCCCACACTGGTATTTGACATTAGTGCTGTTTCTCCCACACTTCAAAGAAGACATCTGTAGTTATGGCTGGCAAATGCCGACTTAATTGTTGATTATCATAAAAATATAGCAAAAGCAGTCTCGTTCTGCTGAGGTGGGAGTCACTTCATTAAATACAGTCCTTATGGCTATTCTGATAAGTGAGGCAAAACTTGATGTCTATAATCTCTCGGTGTGCCAACTGGAGTCAAATGAAGGCAGTGTAAAAAAAAAACAAAAAAACCCCCAAACTAAAACCAGATAAGAAATATGAACATTTGCCAACACTGAGAGAAACTTCAACAGTCCCTAGGGTTGTGGTCTTCCCAGATAATGCAGCCTTCAGTTGTAAGATGGAATCACTTTAGAAGGTGCAAACTGTTCAATCTCAGAGCTGGTATGTGAGAACAGGATCACTGGGGTATTTCACCCACCTTCTTCTGAAAAATAAAGCAGAAGGTTGATAGTTGTTGTTGATAATTCAAATGCTTAGAATGCATGAGGAACGTTTGTACTCCTTTTGAAAACGTAGGAGTTAAGGCAACTGATTCTGTTTCATTTCACTTCTTTCTGAGTATAACATAAAGATGAAGCTGCACGTGAAATTTGGAAACACTCAGGCTGTGTCTGTTGAGAGAATAGTCTCCTCTTCCATACACTATGTAACAATGGTAACAAAAAGCAGTCCACCCCCCTATACCCAGAGTAAATCCTGGAAAACTGAATTTGCAGGTAAAAAATAATACTGAAGAATTGTTTCTAAGAAAGATTTTCTCCTTTAGTAGTTTAGCCTTGTGTGTTTAAAAACATGAAACAGTTGCAGTGATGCTGACTTATTAAATAGTCCCAGTTGAAAAAAAAATGAAGAGGTATAGAGTTGCTGAAATTGATTTAATTACACTTCGTAGCATAATGAGCTTGACATGAAGACAAGGCTTAGTCTGTTTTTAATGAAAACGTTACTAGTTGTTATGACTACTTACATTTGGATGAATGTCCAATATTGTTAAGTCTAAAATATTATACGTAGCTGATTAGCGTGATCTATTTATGGCAGAATTAGATCATTTTGTTTTGTTTATACTTGGTTTCTTCAGTACTCATCTTCAGTTAACTTCATTTTTACTCAGCTCTTTTTCCCTTTGAGCTTTGCAAGGCACAGTGGCTGTCTTTTCTTACTCAGGGCACTATTTTGGAAGATAGCTGTTTGGAGTGACTTCTGTGTTTCTTTTTAAAGAAAACCTTCATTCGTCTGTTGAAGTCCTTGGTTTCCAGATGGTTCAAATATAAAGCAGCATTTTTCTTGCTGTGCCACATTTTCTCTTGCACTGCTGTGATGGTTTAGTCACAACTAATGGCTGTCAAGCAAATGAGACCCTGATTTGTTATTTCAGAAGTCCCTGCTGCATGATTTAAGGGTGCGAAGTGGGTCAGCCACCAGTTAGACACTGCAGCAGACAGTCAAGCTCCAGTAGGAGTGACAGGCAGTCATAAAGCTGCCATTTTAATGGGAGAGTAGTGGAAAAAAAATAGTTACAGTCTGCATATGCATATTTTTTTTGGAGAGAAAAAATGTCATGCTTTAAAAAGGAAAGGCAAAGACATCAAGAGTGTGTTCATATATCTATAGATCATCAAGAATTTAGATTCAGATACATTCCCAGCCTGCCCAGGCTTCCAAGTAGGAATGATGTGAGGTAGTGTGAGTGTACGAGGTTGTAGTGAGGTGGGGGGCAGTCTCTTCTCTCAAATAAGAAGCAATAGGACAAGAATGGCCTTAAGTTGTGCCAGAGGAGGTTTAGATTGGACATTAGGAAAAATTTCTTCACCAAAATGATTGTCAAGCCCTGGAACAGGCTGCCCAGAGACGTGGTGGAGTCACCATCCCTGGAGGCATTTAAATGATGGCGCTTTGGTACAGGGTTTAGTGGTGTACTTTGCAGTTTGAGGTTAAGAGTTGGACTTAATGATCTTAAAGGTCTTTTCCATCCAAAAGGATGCTGTGCTATTGGAAAGTACCAGAAATTAGAGCTAACCCTAAGGATTTGGGTGAATGTGGTGTGCAGAAGACCATTCACACTGGATACTTATTCACGAACTGGTGACCTATGCCGTTCTAGGTGTAGCCATATCGGGGAGTATCAGGTGTAGTCATGTCAGGGAGTATCAGGAAGGGTGGAGGAATCAGAAGTGACCTCACTTTTCAACTCCCAGAACTAACATCTCTTTGACACAGTACTTAGGTGAATGATACAAAGAGATGATAGCCCCCTCTGTTTGATAAAGCTATGGGTACAGAGGGTTTACAGGATAAACTCTGGGCTCCAGTATCTTGCCACACTGTATTACTGAAAAGACAAGAGATTAGTGAATAACAGAAGGATCATGTATTTTCATACTGAATCATTTAAGTAACTTTAAATAAGTTAAGTATTCTCAAAGGTTTCCACAGTGTTTCTCACATCTTTATCAGTCCAGTTCCGTCTCACCAAAAGGAGACAGACTCCCACTGACTTCTTTTGGAGCTGGTTTGATCATGTGTGCTGCATAGAATATATACAGCTATTTGCTTAGAAGCCCCAGAATAGCTAAAAGCTTATTAACAAAGTGCATGGGTGCTCCTTAATTAGAATCGTTTTTGCATAAATTATATCCATGTTATGGTTCATGTTTCTGGCTGTTATATTATAAGCCAATCACCAATAAAAATGGCCTAAAAGATTTTAAAAAGCACAAGTCTCTGATTATACCATATAACCTGCATGAAAGGAGAACAAGGGCAGTCTGCCTTTGGGACCAGTGAAACCACGACCACTTAACACTATTCATACTTGTGATTCACTTCTGTATGCCCATTTTTTAGAGCAATATTTTCACTAACATACTTTAACTCTAGCAACTATATGCCTTTTTTTATGCTTTCTTGTGTGGATTTAGTGTGAAAATTGGAGGCAAGGGCTTTCTGAAACACATTGCAGCGATTCTACACACTAACCAAGAAACGTAATTGTTTTTTACAGAACAAAATTATCAGCAGAAGGTAGTTCTGCACAGGCTTCACATGCCAAATCTCATACTACTGCAGTTTATCTGTGCAGGGAATATCATACTGGATTCTAGCTTTTATCAAATCTGCGTTCCAGGAAAGCTACGTCCTTGTCAGACAACACAGTCACGGCCAAAATGGATTCTACAAGGCCTTATGTAAAACCAAAAAAGATCTGTGATCAAAAAGTAGCATCTGTGTAACTTACATTAGCAATACAGCGTCATGGTTTACATCAGGGAGCCCAAATATGTGATCTGCCCTACCGTCAGCAAAACTCACTGTTACTATCCCTCTGGAGGTAAGGGGTGAGTGGGTTCTCACCTTTCCTGAGCACTGTTCAGGAAACACACAGACCACCTGATCACTCTCTACATCAGTTATGAGTCTACCAGATCTGCATCTAGCAATTTCATTTACAGCTATGGAAACCCTTATTACGGATACTCTGCAGCTAGGAAAATAGTGGCAAGCAATAAGGTAGCTTTCTCTATGTTTTATTTCTAGTTTTTGTGACACAGATGAATGAAATGTGCAGTTGAGACAAATATCTAAATATATTTTTGCCCATACATGAATAAATCCTAGGAGCCTCGGGTACAAGAACTGGCTTCATCTCTCACAGCAGCTCCCACAACAAATAACAGGCTCTCAGTTTTTACAGCGTACTCAACACTTTCACTGAGACAAATCTAATTAGCACTATCATTCCCGTATCACAGGTAGAAAAGTAGCTTTTGAAAGCTACAGTCTTCTGTTCCTTCAGAACCACTAAATGCACTCGAGCTACTCCAGGTCCCATTTACAACAAAGTGACTAAGAGTCACTTCAGCAAATACGTCTCAGACGAAAACTAACATGTTTTGTCTTTACTGGTTTAACATTGTGGCAGCTACATAGTCATCAGTAAAGCTACAGTAAAAAAAAAAAAAAAGAAGTTAATTTTAGCAGGGTAAACAACTCCTTAATGTCTTTCCCAAACTTATAAAGGCAATTCCCAGGGGAGTTAGGAACTGAACGCAGGTTAGTGACCTTAACCACCAGACACTCCTTTCTGACTAGCTGAACACTGAGAAGAAACCCTGCAAAATTTCTGGGAACTGTCAGCTTCCAGTTGGCCTCAGCTGTACTTGAAGTCAAGAGCATTCAGAAAGCCACAGCTATGGTCTGCATGCTGCTGAAACCTGGTTCTGATAAGACCGTAGATGTGCGTAACATTTTTCTAGAACTGTATGAAAAAACAGATTTGAAATTTATTGTACATTATTTGGTTAGTTATGGTAGGTTTTTAATTATTTTTGCTATTGCAATAACATCTGGAGGCCCTCATCAGGATCTGGCCTCACTGCCCCGACTGTGCAAGACGTAACTTTTCTGAGTTACAGTGAATGGGACCCCGCAGACTTCATCAAGTAAGAGGAGAGGAAGTGGGGACATGCTTCTGGCATCTGGGGCTGGCAGGCAACCAAGATGCTCTGGGATTGTCCGATGGGCACATGTCCAGTCAGGAGAAGGGCCATAGCATGAGGCTGCAGCTGAAAATAAAATCTTCTCGTAAGGTTGCTTTCACACGCAACCCCGTGAGGTGAAATACTCAGCTGCAACGCAGGCACATGACGTTCCTCCTGCTCCGTGACCTCAGTTAATCCAGCGTGTAGGTTCACAGAGCAGGAGAGAGGCCACAGCAGTGTTTGATGAAGACAGGAGTTTTGTCCTTCCCTGCTTGGGAGTGATAGCAGCCTCACATTGGTGCTCAAGGTCTGACAGAGCTCACGTACAGGCATGAAGTATGACATCAGTCTCCATCCCACAAAGCTCAGAATCCAAGGGGAAAGATTTACCATGTAGCTTAAGAAAACAAGGTAGGGGAGGGGAAAGGCTGACAAGAGAAGGGGTATATTTATGTATGTAGCTGGGTGCTCAATTCACAGACATGCCCTTGGGCAGTCTATACCAGCAAACATAACAGTAAGCTGTACTTGTAAATATATATTTTTGCTTACTCAAACTGTAAACAGTGATGACAGCTGGGAGAAGAACAAAGATGAGTAGGAGAGAGGACAGATTTTTTTTTTTTTTTTTTTTTTTTTTTAAACTTTCTCATGAAGAAATAAATTCGTCAATCTCAGAACTGGTGAAAAAGTGCACTGGCATCAAACCATAAAACAGTTTGTGCATGACACATGCTGACAATCAAGGTTTGTTGATTTATTCTCACTGAATGATACTGTTTCACAAAGCATTGGAACATGTTCAGTTAAGGGCCAGATCCTCACAGTGATGCAAACCAGAGTAATGACACCAGTTAATGATGCCGCACTACAGAAGATCAGTCCATCTCGGCAAAATCCAGATGCCTCTATTTTTAGACAAAAAGGATTTCCACGACTTTTAAGTACTTGTCCCTCATATCCTTTCAACAATATTGTTAGTCCTTACGATTCCACTGTAATAATATTATCCTTCAGCCCACTGACTTACTAGTATCTAGCAATCAGGTGAGCTTCTCACTCCGTAACAACCACACCGCACGCCCCAGTCTTCCCAAATTCCTGGAAAGGTTTTGAATCAGAATAGTCCAATCAATTACTTCAAACTGTGTGGAAGGAAAGCCTATTCACTTCAAACAATTAAACAATTTGTGGGTTTAAACATATTTTTTTGTTTGTTTATTTCTTTTAAAGTTCAAGGCAAGTAAGCTGTTTTGATCTGTTGAACTCAAAATATTTTCAGATGGTCAACTTGTAAACTTTTTGACATTGACATATTTTTTCTTGACGAAGTCATGACTTCTAACTCTTCTAACCCCCTCAGCTTTTGGAATTTCTCTTCTCAATTTTAAATAGTACTTCAAATCCCATTTTGTTTCATCTTTGTAACCGAGACATGCACCAGTGATTTAAAGCATTTTGCGACCTTTTGCAATCCCAAGATTTAGCTTTAAGAAGAAGTTACTGCTTGCTTTTTTTTTTAATTTGTTCTGTGTGTTGCCTTCTCTATGTACGATTCTCCTCAATATAGGTCACTACACACTCCTTGGCGGCAGAGTATGTGACTGCACTTCGGTTTGGTGGGATTTTTTAAAATTTTTTTTTGTATTTCAAATGCATATTCTAATCTTCTTTATGTTAAAGAAGACTAGTCAGTGAAGTCAGCTTTTTGGGGGGCTTATACGAGCTGACAGGGTCCTGCAGTCTACACAGAAAAGTTAGCATCGCAGTAGACATTTCTATAGAGCATGAAGAGAGGATTGCTCAACCCTTCATGAAGGGCTTTGAACTAAATATCCTATAGAAACAAATCAAGATAACGATGAAGAACAGAAATATCCAAGAAGTAATTTGTGCAGCTTCTGGTTATTATACAATTCAAGCTGGAAGGGAAGTGCTGAATCAAAGCAGGGGGTGTCCGTATCCTGAGTTCAGAACATTGAGATAGGATTTTAAGGGGTTTGGCTGTGGAAATACGTGGCTAGAGAGAAAGATGGGAGCCCTACCTCAGGGGTCCCACTGAGGGAAGTCCAACCAAGAGATGGAAAGAGGCTTCAGTACCAGACAATCATAGAATCATAGAACACTTTTGGTTGGAAGGGATCTTTAAAGGTAATCTAGTCCAATTCTTCGCAGGGAGCATGAACATTTTTGCTCAGAGACCCACCCACATAGCGTAAAATATTTAGAACATCCAAATTGCTGCAGAGGTTTCTGTTACAGTTTGACTTTTAGGAGACCCAAGAATCCAACCACAAGACACTAAGCCACAGTAAAGCAAGCTTCATTATTGGTACTACTTAAGGACGTGGCCTACTCCAGATTGATTTTGGCCATTGAGAACTCAATGTGCAGTATCTCGGCAGGTCCAAACCAAGAAGGTGCTCTGGCTACTGCTTCCATTGGCTCATTTCAGTCCGACTTTCTGTCACCCCAGAGGCCTCCTGCAGGTTTCGGGCAGGTCAGCTTGTCTATTTGTCAGACAGTCTTTCACCTGCAAAACAGCAATAATTAGAGCATGGTTCAGCTTCATGGGAATATAATGAAAATAAATACTGTAAAGATACAAAATCACAAGTTTTCTACAGCTGAGGAGGACAGAAGGGGTTGTCCAGAGCCACAATTCTGACAGTTGTCTCTGCCAACAAAGCTCTTTAATTGGATAACAGCACATGTCAAGAAAAGGGATCTAGCTACCAACAGAGCCATACCCTTTCCTAAACATAAGCCATACAACAGAAGGACTTTGCAGTGTCAGTGCTGTACAGGTAGAGCTAGTTTAACAGAGACTTAAAATCAAAAAAACAATCAGTCAAACAACAACAAACAAACCAACCAAACAAACAAAACCAACTGAAAAAAAACCCCAAACAACCAAAACCCTGTAGTGTAGATCTGGCCTGGGCTTACAGAGGAGCGTTTGCCATGTTGATTCTATCAGCCCAGTACTCCCTGGTAGGCAATGCCCACCAGAGGCAGGACCATATATTGAAATAGCTATCTTCCATAAACAGAGCAGATTCAAGGAGTAAAAATCCACTTTTGCCAGGAGAGATTCTGTCAAAATTCCATAGCTGAACTGATCCAACTTTCTATGTGATCCACTTTAATACTGTTTCTTTGATCCTTTTTCCACCAGTACAGCAAGCAGAAGATAAACGGATAGCAAGTCGGTTAACGCACTGAAAAGACATTGCATTAGGGTTATAGATTTGAATATTTGAAGAATGTGAATATTGGGAGAACAGCCTTTTGTGTCTCATGCTTGGTTTGCACAAGTCTGATTATATCGGCTGCAGTGGAGTTCCCCCAGTCTAAACTAGTGTGAGAGAAATAGGCAAGGCACGGGGAACATCAAGAGTCCACAGCGAGAATTTTTTAATTTGATAGTGAACAGAACAGTCTGAATAATTTTTCAGTGCGTACATTTCTTACACAGAAGCCTGGTGGGAAGGCAAAAAGAAAATAATGCTTGTGAAGGTGCTAAATGCAATTTATTCCAAGACAAAAGTATCAAAAGAAATATTTACCTAGGAAGAAATTTATGTTGTATGCAAATCATAGAATAATAATTGGAAGCCACCGTTAACAAAAAGAATCCCCTTTGGCATCTGTTCCAAAGAATAACAACCAAGAAAAAAAAAAAAGCTTCTGTGTTGCATTACTTTAGAAATTCACTTGAATGAAAGCAAGTAGTATAACAGTGAACTGAGCCAGGGAGCACTGTTCAATTAGACATAGAATTTAAGGGAGTTTATAATAGCAACACTTACAAAGAAAGATTTGTTTGGTCTTATTGTTATGGAAAGGGGAAAAAAAGTTGTGGTTGAGTTAAATGACATTTATAAAATAGGAGGGTCAGATCAAACTGATCCAGATTAGCCCTCCACAGCAGTAAGACCTTAAAATTAGGTCACGGGGATGAAAGGAGAATTTAGTCAAAACTATTTCATACAAAGGCTATGTGACATATGGAACATGTTACCCTAAGAGTAACTAAAGCAAGGAGTACGAATGTTTTCAAGAAAGAAAATGACAGGGAACTGCCTAGGAAATTTCTAACCGAAGCTTCAAAAGGAATACAGTTCCTATTTATTTTGGGTAGTCAACCACTATCTGTGTTCTGAAGGGAGATTATGATAAGCATTATTTCTTCTTCTTTTCCCCTTCCTAACCGTGGTGTTTGTGGGATTTGATTTGGTTTGTTTCATTAGGAGGACTGCAATTTTGCCCTCCAAGAACACAGAGGACAAGAGCTAATAAAAAGTTAATGGCTGTCTAACTTTTTTTTCAATATGTGAAGGTTTTAAATCTTCATTCTTTGCATTCTCTTCTGCTTTCGCTAGGACTTTTAGAGTGTCAAGTTTTTTTAGTTCAAAATGGACACTCCTTTTTACATATCTGAAAAAGCTTCATGTCCTGAAAATGTTCCCATGGCTTAGTCTGTCTAGAATTAGGCACTTGAATTAGGCAGGCAGGCAGCAGAACAAGTCATGCGATAGTACTGCTGGTCCTATCCTGCTGTACTTGAGTTCCATCAACAAGCTGTCACTCAACCTCCCTGCTAGGTATCTCAGATCCTGTCTGCTGCATTACACATTGGGCCAGAGAGGTACAGTGCCTTTTTGCTTACTGTATATCGAGGGCAAACCTGTAACTTAATGTTTTAGGACAGATGCGAGGACTAAAGTAGCAAAAGAGAAAAAGACAAAAACAGGCCAAAATTGCAAGCTCTTATCTGAACCATTTCAACCTGCTGGAGAAACCACATTTCAGTAGCAACCTCAGAATGGTTTATTCACAGTGGTGCAGATTTACCTCACCTGACACAAAGCATACCATTTAGACAACTCAGCTCGGACAGGCAGGATGGATATTTGCCTTCAGTATGCACGCTGGAAAGGATTTGAAGCTAACCCTCAGTGATGCAAGGGGTTTAAATCCCTTAATGTAACTCTGGGCTTTTGGAACTGAAACTGAAGGAAAATATTGAAAATTAATCAAGAAATTTAATTTCAAATTTTGAATGTAAGACATTATAATAATATGAAAATTTCTCTTCAGTTAGAAACAAATGAAAGAAAATTGAGAGACCATTGTCCTTATATCGCGAATAAATTCTCTTTCCACTCCTAAAAACTGCAGTTTAGGAAGAAGGCAGTGAAATTACAATATATTTTTGTGGAATGATGCTTGCATTTTAAGGAATTCCCTTCATTAAAGTGTAGACAAACTAGCCTCCTTTCTCACAGTAATCTTTTTTGCTTCCTTTCACATAGCTGTATACCATATGAACCAGCACAACAGATGACTCCAGGTTTCACAGCATAGACTCATACTATCCCCAAATTTAAGAGATAGGAAAGAATTTTTGAGAAATTACGATCTTAGTTTCAGATAGTTCATAGAACACAGAAGAGAGGACAAGAAGATAGTTTGGTTTTACCACCTTGTTCAGAAAATTCCATATGCTTCCTTTCTTCACTTTAATTGTTAGAGATCTGACATGGAAAGGTCTTCTAAACACAGAGTCACATTATCTTCTAAGTTCTACCAAGGTAAATCTGAAGTAGCGTCACTCAAGTCAATAGGGTTATTTTAAGTCTAAACAAGCAACCTAATCAGAAGACACAGCATTTTTTTCTTAAATTCCTCCACTCTCTTTGGAACCATGTTGATTATGAGCATTAACACCCGACCCATTCCCTGTTGGATTTGCTCATAACAGCTTACCAGTACTGACATTAGTGTAATAGAGAACTGAGCCAGCTCAGACACTATGCCAGATTATGATCTCAGTTATATGCAACTCAGTCTACAGTCGCCTGCTTTCTGCGTGACCAAAAGCAGTATTTGGCCTCGAGCTTTAATTTTTAAGAGCTGCATATACACAATTGTCTCCAAGCATAATACCATTTAATAATTTAAAATGGGAATAAATGTTCTTTGCAATTTTCCTTCAATTTCTAGCAGTCCCAAAATACATGTCTTATCTTTTCTCTAGCACAGTGTTTTGCTTCTCAATCCAACCTCTACACATGTGCTCAAGTCCCATAGTCCAGATGCTCCCATACCCCCACTCTTGATCTGACAGCTTCTCTTATGCTTTGCACTTGCCGATATCTTAACTGAAGCTGCACTGGCAGTTTGAAATCACAAGCCGTACCCCCGTATGTATGCTAACAACAAAGTGGCCTTCATGACGTGTTCAAGGAAGACATTTCTGAGGTCTGACATACTTTCAGCCCAGATGTTTGGGTTTAGAGTGAGGTGATGGGAGCATGGGACAGAGGAGAGGTATGTGTGTGTGCTTTTGCCTCTTTCTGGGAGGGCACCGGAGATACTTCTCTAGTACGTGGAGGTTTCCCATCAGCGCTAGCCACAGGAAAAGTTGCCTTCCATTGGAAAGGCTCTTTACTCCTACTTGTAGCTCAGCAAAACTCTTTGTGTTCCCATTGTCAAAAAAGCCTGAGAACTTATTATCCCCTTTACATCCAGTTATCCCAAGATGTTGACTGACCTCTCCCCTTTAGTAAAGAGTTTCCCCATATGTTTGCCTCCCAAAAGTTCCTAAGGATGTGATTGTTTTGTTTTGTTTTTTGCAATGGGCTCCCTTCCATGTTTTCTAGTAACAGAGTGACATCGGGTTAGGAAGATGCTGGTCACTCACAGGTTTCCGTGAACATGCTCCCCCGTTTTCTGCCATGGGTAGCATCCTCTATCATTTTAACAAGGGCCTGTAACTTGGAATCTGTACAGAATACACTTGCTAGGTTAAGCTGACCACACATCGCCAGGGCTGGTACCTAGTCAGACAGGAATATGAGAGGGAAAGAGGAGTGTCCCTCCCTCTCCCCAGACTTGCTCCCATGATGCTTCCAGTTCAGCGTGCTCAGTGCAATTCTGCCCGCAGGGAGGAGAGCAGGGGCTGCTCACCCGATACTCCCTGCTGAGAGGAAGTGGGTGGAGAGAGGCTTTCAAGATGTAAGAGGTGCAGAGAGCCCAAGCTTCACCCCACTCGGCTTCCTCACTAGCCAAAGTAGCTGGCTGGGAGCATGGGAGAGTAAACTGCTCCACACACATACACACAAAAAAAAATAGGAAAAAATAAAAAGAAAAGATATATAAAAAAGAGAAGGATGAAGTAATTGACTTGTAGCAGAGCAAAGGGAGTGCATGTGGTGGTGGAGGGAAGATAGGGAGGAACCGTGACTCTCACAATATATTCTATACTCTGCTCCTGGGGAGTTGCAGCTGTGCATCTCCCCTTGTATAGGCTACACTGTAAAGTTACACCATCGTCCAAAGTAAGCATCCCTAATTCTCCCACTTCCTGAAGCACAACAGCATTTGGCTCCTTTTTAATCATGGATTTCTACTGTGCAAATTGAAGTTTAGGACCAGGCTTTTCCTATGTGCAGAATTAAAAATCTCTCCCTTGATTGTTTTGTTGGTTTCTGGGGAAAACTACTGAACTGTTACAGTCGATTTACATTGGCCTGCTCCTTTTTTAAGGCTGATTCCAAGTTATTCTTAATTCCTCAAGGCACCTGAGATCTTCTGCATGAGCCAGACATGGACAACTTGGCAATGCTTTCCACATCCTTTTCCTTCCCTTTGCTTGCTTCCCAGTTACTTCTGACTTCACTGGAGTAAGGACTGTTTCTCTTTTCAACCACCTCCGCAGGAAGAAATGTGGCATGGAAGGTACTTCTGGTTTTAGCCAGCTGACTCAGTAGACTCCGGTCGAGGCAAGCAGAGTGTGGGAAGAACCTGAAGGAAAAGAGTGATCCAGTGGGTAGAACCAACCACAGCCTAGACCTCACGAGAGAAAGGTCTAAATGGCCACTCTCACATTTTCACGTGACCTCGGGCTTGCATAACCCTGGAAAAGCCACATAACCTGTCTGGGTTTTAGTATCCAAGCTGTAAAACAAAAGCAAAAGCAGTTGGTCACCAAACCCATTCTTAATCATTAAAAAAGACCTTCATGCTGCAGCAGTGCCGTGCCTGCAGCCAGCAGCCTTCTCCTACCCTCTGTTAGCTCTCGTGCACTCACAGCAGCCACTCTTGCAGCGAGGGTTGTGTGTTCGGGCATGATTTCTTGCCTCTAACAACAGTGAACACCTGATGACTTACAAAAGGAGTAAACTCCTGCAGCAGCAACTCCACAGCTCATGTTTAAACTGCAAGTCAGTTATCCAGTGGTGTAACGTGATGATCACATGTCAGTAGCATTCTGTCATTAAATATATAGTGTATGTATGACAAGAAGTAAACAAGACTTTGTTAAAAAAATTACTGTTTCTATTCCTAGATCCCATACCTGGAGAGTTACTTTATTCCTGCCCTCCTATAGATAAAATTTTTCATAACCAGAATTTCTTCAGTAAGTATACATTTTCTAAAAAGACATATTGACTCTATAAGGAGAGGCAAGGCCAGCTGCTGTACATCTCATTTGTCTCCTTCTCATGTCCAGTTTAAAATCTTGCTTTTCTATCAAATACCTGGAGATCATATGCCTGGTGAGAGACAACGTGCGCTAAACTATTCCCAGTTCTAAAATTCTTCTTTCAAAGATTTTTGGCAAGGAGGAGGGCAGAGGCATTGTGTATCAACAGCAAGATGGCATCTGGATCAAAAGATAAGAAAAAAACCCACCGTAGTTTCTGATAGAAAGGCAGTTTTCAGATGAGTTTTGGTCCTGGCAGAGGTGCAGAGCCTGCATTAGCACAATAGGAAGACACAGA
Source organism: Ceryle rudis (assembly GCA_033439905.1). Classification (NCBI taxonomy): domain Eukaryota; kingdom Metazoa; phylum Chordata; class Aves; order Coraciiformes; family Cerylidae; genus Ceryle; species Ceryle rudis. The sequence continues at coordinate 19,591 of JAAGNO010016214.1, read as the reverse complement.
GGTGGTGCTTTGACTTTGGAAGGGAGGGCTCAACTCTGCAAATTAGCAGCCACTTTGGATGCAGTTTAGCAGAGAATCCAACTCCGAGCTTACACTGCAATCTGTATTTTGGGAGGGAGCAACTCACAAGCTTACAAATCATACGTTCTGCTAGACTACGACCAGAATACTCGCACCATCCTTCTCCTAAATATAGCCAAACTCACAGCAAAGTGTTAACTGAGAGTTAAAATTAGAAAACTTCGTGTCTCGAGGAGAACTGCATACTGGAAATTTTATCCACATGAACATTGATGAACCAGAAGACTCACAAGCAAAGTTCCACTTCAGGCAAATTTTTACAAGGAAAAAAATGCAGAGTAGCTAGATTTACCAGAACAGCCTTTACCCTCGGGATAGGCTGACAAGTAAACAATTTGCAATAAAAGTAATCCCAATTAGTAGAAAGACTTTTTTTTTTCTCTGAATGGACAATGGCTTTTTTAAAGATTGAGCCACGGTGGCAAAAAGCACATCTTTAATGGGCACATACTGTGTTTGTGAGCTCATCACCTTAAGGATTCAAGTGTCCCTCTCTGTGCAGATGGGAGCAGTTCTGGGAGAGCTGTCATGATTTCACAGTGTAAAACCGGGCAAGTTTGTTGGGAGAGGTGGTCTCTTACATGAGGTCTTTTCATTTAGCTTGTCAGAACAGACAAGCTTTTAGGCATACAAGCTGTTTTTAATCTAAAGGCTCGCAGTTTTTTGCAAAGAAGCAGGCTTCTAACCTTACATTTCCCCCCCCCCCCCAAAATCCCCTTAACTGTATTTTATCAGAAATACAAGATTCCTTTTCTCCAAGAATGACTTTCAAAATACAATTTTAAGCTGGTTGTGAGCAAGCTACTGCACCTGTGCAAAGACTGTGGAAATGGTGTTAATGATAACGCTGCCGTGCTCCTTTCTCACGATCGTCCTGATGCAAACAGTTCAGTTTCATGCTACCGCTACTAAGATAAAGGTCAAACATCAACAGTCTCTAGTCACATTGTCATTACCCTGCACTCCTGGCCGTGCAAAAGCTTGGTCCAGGTCATGCTGAATTCACTGAGGTCCTGTTGGTGGTTTTAAAGTCTTTAGATCAGGCTTGGAGTCCTGTTCTTGAGAACTCTACATCAGATACTTTGCACCTGCAAGTCTAACAAGACTTTTCTATTTGGAGGTTCCTGAAACTTTGCAGAACAGAGAGGGGCAGTTCAGCAAGCAAACGGTGATTCATGAAGTGGCCATGGATGCATTCCTGTACGGCTTTAAAGAAACTTGGAGTCAACGGCTTTTGCAAAGTAAACACAGGTGCAGTTTTGGATTAACTGAAAGGAGGCTTCCCCATCGAGCCTCTTACGCCGTGGCTCACCACAGTCCCAGTCCCGTGGAGCTCACCCAGCGTGGCAGGGCTCTGTGTGTGAAGGCACAGCAAGGTTCTTACCCAGTGCTTGGCAGAAACCCTCAAGCAGCAGTGCTGTTCCTTCTAAGCAGATGGCACCTTTGACTGTGTCTTGCAAGAGGTAGTGTTGCCCCCATGCCATTCCTGCTCTCAAGGGTCACAGCAGAGCTCTCAGTCGAACAAAGAAATTTTTTTTTTTTTTTTTTTTTTTAATAAAAAATTCTCAGTTTAACTTCAGGCCTTTAAAAAATTCTAATAAAAAAAAAA
>JAAGNO010016214.1:2473-17801 GCA_033439905.1 Ceryle rudis | reverse complement strand
GAAATTTTTTTTTTTTTTTTTTTTTTTAATAGAAATATCTCAGGTTAACTTCAGGACTTTTAAAAATTCTAACAAAAAAAAAAAAAGCTCATTTCCTTTCTAAGTAGCATTCCCCATTACTGTAGTTCTGTTTCCTCATGGCTGTCTTCTGCCTGTACTCATAAACCAGGTGTAGGGATGCAAGGGTTTTTTATACTGAGATTCTGACCTTTTTGAAACTGTAATCCTTGTTTTCTTCTGTTTGCTTGCTTGATTTCACTGTTTTCCTTATTTCATAAAAGAAAAAAGAAATTGGAAGGTACATGGAGGAGGAAATGTTCAGTTTATAAACCAGAACAAAATAGAAACCGTTTTGTTTTCAGTGTAAAATCCAGCAAAATGATGATCCTGAAATTCTCAGTTTGAAACAGTTTTCCTTATGAATTTCCTAATACCAGAAAAACTAAAACCAACCCAAACGAACAAAACAAACAAAAATAGAATTTTAAAAATATCTCAATCTTTTTCTCTGATTTTTTTTTCCTACAAAATAAATTGTCCAGTGCAAATGTAAATGTAAAAACATGTCAGACTATCCTACTTCAAAGGGTCTCTAGAATGCTGCTCTTTCGTAGCCTAGCAGGACAGGGACAAAATCCTGATCATCTGCGAGGTGCGTTTCTCCTCCTGCTACCAAGTTAGACAAAGCCCACCTCTGGCACTTAAAAATAGAACGGAGAGCAATCTGTTATATATGTGGACCACTTCACCTTAACCCTTTCCATTCCCTCCCTTGTCCCTTCCAGAAGGACACGCCAGATAGAGTCAAGCCTCTGGTATATCCAGAGGCCAGGCTTGAACCCCCCCCAGAACTGTGGGGAGGTGAAGGAGGTGAGTTTCATCTGGAAGGCTGCTCTCAACTTTAATTATGGAAAGCTTAAGCCCTCAAAGCGGCTCTCTGATGAAAATAAGAGGAACTGCAACTATTGCCTGACTTTAATACAAAACAATTAATCAGCCCTGGTTGAGCCAAAGTAGGTCCAGGTTGCCTTGAAAGGTTAATGGACCTTCAAACTGTTTAAAAAAAAGACTTAGATGGAGTTTCAGAGCTGTAACGGAACATGAAACCGGGCCCCTTTGGTGTGGCTTTGTGCTTGCTGCAAACATCTTGCAGAGCTTGAAAACTGCTTTTGATGATCAGCCAAACTTCCCTTTCCTCAGTCTAATCCCATTTCTCCTGATTGCACTCCTTTGCCCTGCCCTAAAGTGAATGCCGTCTTTCACCAGTGCTCACACTTCCCAGATCTTTGCACTGGGTTCTCCGTCATGCCCTTTCTGTCAGCTCCTAGCAGAGGTTTGCATGTTCAAGGCACTTTCCTCAGAGGTCAGTTAGACAACACTCCGGGGCATTTCTGCTGCTCTTTTGCAATTTTCTTTTTGTATGACAGTACCTTCCAACTTTCAAGCAATGCTCCCGATTTTTCTGCTGGGCTACAAAAAGCTGCAATTCCTTCCTAGCCCTGCAGTGCAATGCCTCAGTATTTGCATTTATTACATACTGTGCCTTTCCAGAGTTTAGATCATTGCTGGGTCTGATCAGGTATTGCTCCTTTCTACATTTCTTTTCCCCTCCACGTCATTGCTCAGTACCACTATTGCCCCGGCACACTAGCTTGTAATACCTATTTTGACTTCCATCTTGTAATTTTCTGCCAATATTTTATGTTTCCATCTCCCCAGCAGAGTCTGTATTTCTCTTTGCTCACTGCTCTTTGGATCTTCTCCAAATTCAGCTGCAAATTTACTTTGTTTGCTTAGTGCTGCCACTATTAACAAACAGTATTGAAAAGATTAACTAACACACAGTTTATGAGCTTAAATTATCCATTTAGTTCTGGTGCTTTCTATTCTTCTCTTTGTAAATGACTTCTCAAAAGAAAAAAAAAAAAAGGCAAAGTTCTGGGCAAAACTATTCTTTTGTAAAATTAGCACAGGTCTAGTCAAGTCATTGGAATTTAGTGATTTATCTAAGGATATGACTTTTAGATTTCTTGTTACTTTTGACAGTTTTCAGAGCTACACAGTGAATAATATGTAGGAATACTTCATCTTTTGTGGCACTTGCTTGGCTAAAGCTATGGCTTTAGTTCTTTGTCGTGACTAAGGTGTGGCTGACCACTCACCTCAGATGGCACTGGTTTTATTTCCTTGCGTTTCGTGCTTGTCTTCGATATGATTGATTGATAATCATTGATAATCACAAATGATTAGCACAACTCCCATACAGAATTACAGATGGACTTTCCTGACACAGCCAGTGCAGCGTGTGAACCCCAACTTGCAGCAGTTTGACCTTGCAAACGATGTCTGACTTCTCTGTATTCCATCTTTAAGATGGGAACAATGGCAGCCCTCCTACTTTGTCAGTTGTAACCGAGATAAATGCTTATGTGCTCAAATATCAGTGATGTGAGAACGGTGAAAGAAAACGGAGCATGATTTGCACTGAGAACATTTATGGAAATATATTTGTTAAGATGCCTCAATACTCTCAAACAGACCGACATCTCCCACGCAGCATGCAGAGCATCATCCTGCAACGCTATTGTGCCTTGCGTGGAGAGAAGAAACCTTCACTTTACCTCTCTTAGTAGAGCAACGACAGCCAGCTCTTTGAGGAAAACAGCAAAGGATGTCAGGGGTATCTGTATCTAGGGTAATAAAAGCCCCTATCTATATCTAGGGCAATAAAGCCCCAACATCATTTCATAGACTCCCTTACTTTGCAGAAGTAACAGGTAGTGATCAGAGATTTTCACTTGACCAAATTTTTCTAAAGAATCGGAGAAACTGGGATCCCAGCCTCCCACACCCTTCTTCCAACCTTCTTAACACACAGATTAATTAGTTAACTGGTCAATGTAAAATTGACCATAGCAGGCTGGACAGAGACAGACAGGTGTAAATATCATGTCACAAAAATGACAGAGAGAAAAGGAATTAAAGCAGAAAAAGACTGAGTTGTGACTGAGAAAAGCCTGCCTATTTCTGTAGTTTATTATAGACCTGAGGATGTAGCTAGTACACTTGATATTGTACCGGACATTATTAATAGTTGAGTCCCTTGGTGGGATTGCTAGAGGATGCTGGGGAGTGTCAAATGCCTCTAGGGGGGTCTCGAGTGCCCCGAGCTCCAGACGATGCCGGTGGCGGGGGAGGAAGGTGCAGGGCCAAAACCTAACAGAATTAACTTTGCACAAGGTGTGAGAAGCAGCTGCTGTTCCAAGTAGTGAGGTAAGCACCGAGGAACTGCTCCTGACCTTTCCCTTGGAATCGGGCAGGTATGTGTAAGGCGAGCATATTTTGATCTCCAAAAAGATGGATTTGTGGGAAGATCAAATGAAGACACACATGTCGTTGCAGTCAGCTGTGTCTGAAATGAAACGACATTGCTGCGGTTCTACAGGGCGCGTTTAACTGCTTGGAAAACACAGCGCTGCTGGCAGCAGATGTATTATGACAAAACTGTCCCTCAGAAAGGTGTCACCAGTTGGGAAAGCTGTTCTCCATGACTAGTAGGGTGGTAGTCATAATGGTAATCTTAAATAATGTTGTAGGTTGGTTCGAAGTGCAGATAAGATTTTCATACTTGGGTGAACAGCTGTCCTGCTGTACATTGCTCAGGCAGTCATTTAAAAAGGAAAAGGGAATGTTGGGAATCAGTAGGCTGAACTATTTTCCGTGAGGGGTTAGGTATATACCATCCACTGGAGGCTACTGGGGCTTAGCTCTCAGATGCATCTTCTTTTTTGTAAATGGCCTTGAGTAGTGCATGATAAAAACACCAACAAAGAGACCTTGGTGTCCTCATCCTCAGATCCAGTGTTTAGCTGCACTCCCCAGCCCATCTGCTGCTGCGGTTTGGTTGGCCCTGAGGCTGAGAGGGTTAACGTTTAAAGCTGCCATAACTCAGTCCCACTTGATTTTGTCTCTGAATTCTTCAGCTTCTTAGTGGGTCTGGCTCTTGTGAAAGCTATAGCTTCAATCTGTATGTGTTGAAATTTCTGTATCTTGAGAAGTGGAAATGTTCAGGAGGGTCATAGCTTCTCTAGGGGCATTCAGCACTCCGCGGCAATCTACCTTAATAAATCCTTCTCCAGGCACATATTGTACAAATACTCGATTACTATTCTGAAATGCACTGCAAATTTTCATATGCTCTTATTTCATACTCCCATCTTCCTGAACATTCAGAATGCAGTGATATTTTTCTTATTCTGTTCCTTTTCACTGTCCCCCTAAGCACAGAGGAAAAGGGCTGCATTTCTTCTCGGCATAGCAGGATGAGGGTATCAACAGGGTGTTCTGCTACTTGTCGCTTTCTGTGAGTTTGTGAAAACGGTGCTTAGCAAGCAGTGAGAATAATGACACTGTCCTCTTTGGCAAAAGCCCGAATCGGCCATCAGCCACCACAAATGATCATCATTCTGAAGAACAAAAGCCACTCTTAAATTTTTCAGAAAGTGCCAAATACTTCAAGCTGACTTACATAAATCACGTCTGGGATTTCAATCTTGAATGTAAAATTCACGAGTAGCTTTTCCTTCTCTTACAGCTTCTCTTAGCAAGAACTTAAAAGTAAATACTGAGGCAGTATCTCACAGTACTAGGATTTCATTGTTTTCACAGAACATATTAAATGACACTTTGCTTTTCAGCTGTGTGGACTGTTCAGTGACTGATCAAAATAAAGCAATACAGTGTTGTTTTTTTTTTTTTCCTAAATCACCACAAACAAAACAAAACTAAACAAAGCTTTCCAACACTACATAAAGTGTTGAGTCTGAAAAGAGCAGAAAGTGATTTGCCAGAGTCTACTGGGATTTAATTTATTAATGGAAGCAATAAGTGCATGTTTTGACTTCTCCTAAATTTAGGCCTTCCCTAAGACACCTTGATTAGAGAGCAGTAATACCCTGCTAACACCTCAGTGATAGGCAGGAACATAAACCGTTAAAATAGAGTAAAACCAAGCTACGTGTGAAAGATCAAACAACATTGCAGTGCATGACCATTTCTTTTCTATGGTGTTTGCTTTTACCTGATGTGCCACAAACATCAGAATCTCTAAACCAAATTTCTTTGGTGCAAATTAAGAGCCAACTCTGTATTACCAGAATATCCTGGTTTTCCTGCCACGCTCCCACAAATCCTCTGCACCATTCATAAAGCCTAATTGTCACTTAGTTCTACTCCTTGTTCCTTTAAGGATCTTCTCTGGTTCTGTTGCCATGTTCACAATCACTTTTGAAAGCTAGGGTAGTATCTCTGAATAGGAGGGAATCACCACTATGCAAAGGGACCAACTCTAAAAGACTAATAGGTCTTCCTACCTCAATGTCCAGTGCTTTTCCAAATTGCACATAGTAGAGCATTTTGTGAGCACATATAAAGTCTGATTTGAGAGTCATGTGTTCCTCACCCCTTTTTCATTACCTCTAGCAAGAGGTTAAAGCATCAAAGGTACATCCCGACATCTAGAAGGGCACGCAGAATAGCAGAGCTGGTCTAAAGTGATGTTGGCGACGATGGTCTAAAGAGATGATGGTCTAAAGTGATGATGACTTCTCAGCAGCTCAGAAAAAAAACAGCTTTCTGGAATATGTCATCAGCCCTTGCTGACCTCCCAGTATACAGAATAGAAAAGGGACCGGGTGACACAGGAAGAGAGGGACAGAAAACATGGTGGGTATCCCAAAAGCAGGACCATGTCAGACCCCTAATGCCCACCCTAGGTAGCTGCCTACTCTCTTTGTGTCAGAGGTACAAAGTGAGACAAGTAGTCTACCATTATGTCCAGCCATTATCGAGTCCCCAGTCAAACAATGAGCCATAAACTGGTAGGTCAACAAGGGATACCTTTTGATGTAAATCCAGAGAAGGTGCTGTATCGATTCTTCTGGATTCACACCATCTAAACTGTTCTAAAACCACATGGTTTCTGGGACAGGTACGTAGTAGGTACTGCATTACACTGGTTCAAATGGATGTGTCATTATACCCATTATATACTGAAGACCCACTTAAGTCATGTGCCATCATACACCTTACTGTTGACTAGGCTGTGTGTCACAGCTGACCTGACAGCCCACGGAAGCAGAAACTGAGCAGATGTACCAGAGTTGATCCTCTAGCACATTCAGATACCAGCCAGAAATGAAGCGGAATCAGTCACCAATTATGGTCTTGTCTGTATCTCATAACCTCAGCTGATACTGGATGAGGGACCATGCTGCTGGGCTGTGCTCTTGTTCTGAGGTGACCATGGAAATGCCATACCCAGGGACCAAATTTAGTGATCTAGTCCATACTTCCCGCAGAACTGCACATAGTGTTGTATCCATTTCTAGAACCATTCATCGCACTTACTTAATTGCAAACAGTCCACAAAGACAGCTAAAATGAACCTTTTCGGGGATTTACATGTGGAAAATTTTAAGAATAACCTTGAAGAGCAACAAAAAATGTCTCACAATCATCATCTGACTAGAAAAAGTTTGGCTTGAACAAAATGTCTTTCTATCTGAGATGAAGAATTTTAAGGGTTTTTAATGATAGAAAATTCATGTGAAGGACTAAATTCTTAGGGGACTTTTTATACCATTCTCCAAAAGGCTGAAGAAGGAGCTATTGCTCCTTGTGATGGAGTATCTTCTGCTAAGGTCCATGCCCTGAGAGCCTGGAGGTTAGGGTCAGTCTTCTTATAGACAGGATACCTCTGTTGAAATCTTGCCTCAGAACGCAAGTCTCCTCTATAGAAAATTTACTCCCTGGGATCTACTGCGCAAGCACTTGTTCTGTTTTGTGAATTGCATTGTGTAACTTTTGAAGCATGTCCAGAAACATCAGAATGATTTGCTTTGAAAATATAAACATTTTAATGTTTTACATTTTCCTCTCCTTTTTTACCAATGTAACCACACACACACACACACACAAAGGCATAAATGGCAAATTGTCTTCAATTTTAAGCAGGCACAAAGTTCCATGTTGGGCAAAGAGCCATTTATCAAAAGCAGTACTGCCCATCCCTATGAACCAATACACTTTTAAGGTGCCTTATACTCACAGTAGAGCCTAGGCCATAAACTCGGTGCAGCTTCCCAGTAATGTCCACGTGTCCTAGCTAGAATAATGCCTTAGGTGCTGGACTTCATGGACAGCCTGGCAATTTCAAGTCATGGACTGGAATTGCTGAACACGCCATTTATAAACCTCTTAAGTGAACTGTCTTGCTGGAACCCCCTGAAAACTGTAATCGCACCCAGCATTTGCATTTTTCTTTCCGAATTTTGCACCCTGAAACGTTTCAGAAAAATAAAGACTGGTTCTGAAACGGCAGATAATTTGCCAAGCACAAATCAAACTACAGGTCAAATTTCAGAGTAGCTTAACACCCTTTCCACCAAACCCACAAGACATTTTATATTAGGTTCAGAAAAAATACTCTTTTTTTTTTTTTTTTCCCACTAATGGGGTTCCTTCATGGACAAAAGAAATAGCTTATTTGAAGTGCTCTAATTCTGAGGTCCCTCACCCCTCCTGTTTGTGTGCAGCACAATATTAAAAAGAGTCTGCAGGAACTCCAGTCTTACTTTTCCCACCTCCTCACCTGCTCCAACTTGTGTATTTTGCTAGTGCCAGTTAGTTTTGAAACTAAGCAGATCAATGATTACAAACAGTTGCACATTGGCATGAATAATGCTGTTGGCTTTTGAGCTGAGCATTGTCAGAGCTTTGCTCACCATCCTATGGACTTGTGTGTCGTGCTGCGCGCGAGTTAGCTCTTCTGAGTGCTGTAAGAAATCTGCCAAATGACATCTGTTTCATAATATTTTTACTGCTTTTAAAAGTAAATAGTTTACTGAGAAAAGACCAAATTGCACAGGAAGAGGTCTTTTTATACAGAACGGTCTGGGCTGTGAGATACGTCTATACTGAGTTAGTATTTATTTAGGTATGACAGTAATTATATGGTGACTGAAAATCTTAGATTTTTTTTTTTTTTTCCAAAGCATAGCATTGCTGCAAGCAACAGTCTAGATTTAGGTGAACTCATACTGTGACAAACTGAGAATGGAGAAAACACATTTCTTGTCCATAAAAGGGCAGATCACACATCCACAGAGGGTAGCTCTGATTTTGCTGCAGTTCCAAACTATGAAGTGGGGACTCACTGTTGCTAAAAGGAATTTTACTTAGAATGGATAGAGGTTCTCTAGTAAAACTTTTTTCTTTTCTTGTCTTCTTAAAAAGAAAATGGTTGCCCTTTTTAAACAGAAAATGGTGATCTTTTGAACTTGAAATTTCTGTTCAAGAGGTCTGATATTTCTGCGGTTTCTTCTGGGAAGAAGAAAGAGTACCCTAAGTGTCACCAACAGGACAAGGGAGGAGATCCTTCCCCTCAGCTTAGAACGGGTGATGCCACATGTGGAATGCTGTCTCCAGTTCTGGGCTCCCCGCTACAGGAGAGACAAGGACATACAGGAGCAAGCCCATGAATATTACTAAGGGATTAGGGCATCTGTCATCTGGGGAGAGGCTGAGAGAGACAGGGCTGCTCAGACTGGAGAAGTGAAGGCTCAAGGGGATCTTACTGAAGTGTAGAAATAAAGACAGAGTCTTCTTAGGGGTGGCCTATGAAAGGACGGACGAGAGGCAATGGATACGAGCTGAGATATATATGAAATACTACCAAAACTGGATATTTTTTCCTTTTTTTTTTTTTCCTTTTATTGTGAGGATGGTCAAACACTGGAACAGGTTTCCTGAAGGAGTTATGGAGTCGCCATCCATGGAGATATTCAAACCCCAACTAGGTACAGCCCTGTGCAAGCTGCTCTAGCTGACCCTGCTTTGAGCAGGGAGATTGGAGCAGACAGTCTCCTGAGGATCCTTCCATCTCCATCTGTTACACATTCTGACACATGGTGGATGCTTTGGCAGTGCAGAAGAATCAAGTTCAAGACTGTTCTGAGTCCCTTAAAGCAGCACTACAGCCAGGGCTTATGACACAATGAGAGTTTATCATTTTCTCCTTCAATCAACTATTTGTGTGAGAATTTTATAAAATAGGTGTGCTTCAAAGCGAATGGTTTGCTGCCAGGATTTAGTATTTTACATTGGAAATTAATTTAATTTAAATACATGTGCAAATACAAAAATCCACAAGGGAAAAAGAAACTCTCCTTAGGCAAATGCTCACAGTTCTTAACTACACAAATGGGATGACAGGGAGATTTGAAAAGAAATGACAAGTGAGCTTCTAGAAGATGCTCAAAAGCAAGAATTACAAGGACTCTGCAGGAATCCATATAGAGCAGTGCATGGCACAGGACAGTACAGAGAAGCAGAACACTTTTATGTCCAGTTTTCAAAATCTTGTCCTTGAGTTAATTCTGATCTTTTTGAACAAGATTGTTCCGTTTAAGAGCAGGGGGGGAGGTGGACAGGGGAGGGATGGCAGGTGTCCTCCCTGTGTCCTTGAACATTTCTAAGTGTTGTCAGGTTTGTTCCACTTTGTATACATGTAATGAAGGAACCTCATTAAAAAAACAAAACAAAACAAAACAACCCCACGCCCCGACCTGGCGAATGACCAGTACAAAATGGTCTGTGGATGGATGCGAATTTCCCACTTTTATCACAGAAGCCTAACCACTGCTTTCGGAAGGTCAAAATATAAGAAACCCTACTTTGCATCTTGACTGCATCCTTTTCCTTCAAGAATACTTTCCCTTGTAGCACTGGAGAGTGAAGGAGCTGTTGAAACACAGTATTTATTTCCCTGAGTATGATGATGCTCTTAGGGTAGACTCAAGCCACTTGATGAATAGGAATCAGATGGATCTAAGAGATCTCAACACACAAAACTTGACGACGCTTAGCAAAGTCAGAACCTCTTCATTTTGCACAAGTAGATAGTTTGCTACTCTGCCTAATCTTGCCATTTTGAAATTAAACCACTCTGTGGTAGAGACTCTGTGAAAGTAACTTGGTGTCTCTCTCTGCTGCCAAGACCTGGACGTACACCAAGAGCTACTTACCTCTGTAGAGAAATGGCCTAAGAGACATATATGCCACTATGCATGAAAAGGGGAGAAGTCATCTTGAAAAGTGCATGAAATATAGATGAAACACTGGATTAAAACAAAAAAGTCAGTAAACAGTTGCACTCACTATAAAGTAGAATGAAGTAGCATCTTCACTGAAACACACAGCCTGTCTGTATCTATAAAGTGAAGGTGTTATAAAACTGAATTCAAATGTTCGTGTTTACAGCCTCTAGGAAACTTCCCCATTTAACATTGTCATGTTGACTTTCTGTTTCTTTGCAGATCTTACAGGTGAACAAGGTGATGTCCATCTTGTTTTATGTGATATTTCTCACTTATCTTCGTGGCATCCAGTCTACCAACATGGATCAAAGGAGTTTGCCAGAAGATTCAATAAATTCTCTTATTATTAAACTCATTCAGGCAGACATTTTGAAAAACAAGCTTTCTAAGCAGATGGTAGATATTAAGGAAAACTATCAAAACACAGTGCAGAAAGACACTCAGCAAGACATGACTGAAGATGAAAATGTGAAATCAGACTTCCAGCCAGTTGTCTCAATGGACAGAGACCTCTTAAGGCAGCAGAGACGCTACAACTCTCCCCGAGTCCTGCTGAGTGACAACACACCTCTGGAACCACCGCCGCTGTACCTCATGGAGGATTATATTGGAAATTCCGTGGTGGTGAACAGAACGTCCCGTCGGAAAAGGTACGCGGAGCACAAGAGCCACAGAGGGGAATATTCCGTTTGTGACAGTGAAAGTTTATGGGTCACGGACAAATCGTCTGCGATCGACATTAGAGGACACCAGGTGACTGTTCTGGGAGAAATTAAAACAGGCAACTCTCCAGTTAAGCAATACTTTTATGAAACGAGGTGTAAAGAAGCCAAGCCTGTTAAAAACGGCTGCCGAGGCATCGACGACAAGCACTGGAACTCCCAATGCAAGACATCCCAGACTTACGTTAGAGCACTGACTTCAGAAAACAATAAACTGGTGGGCTGGAGATGGATAAGAATAGACACCTCCTGTGTGTGTGCGTTGTCAAGGAAAATAGGAAGAACATAAATCTGCATCTCTTTGCTATATAAATTATTACTTTAAATTATATGATATGCATGTAGCATATAAATGTTTATATTGTTTTATATATTATAAGTTGACCTTATTTATTGAACTCCAGCAAATCTACAGTATATAAGCTTTCTCTCTCAATAAACAAGAGCAAAGGGTGTGTGCCTCTGCTGTGGGCAGCTCCAGGTTTTTTTAGATTATGTTTGTGACACTGCTTGTCGGCAGCATACCGTAACCTTACTGTAAAATCTGTGTAAAATCAGTATTTCTCACTCAGTATTGTCAAGACAGTGACTGTCATTTAGTAAACTTGTTAAAAATCAGATCAATGTCAAGAGTTGTGTACATATTTATACTCCCCGCTCTATACATTCACATTTAATCGGATGAAGTGTTGACTCCTCACCGCCAAAACAAAAATGGACCAAAATATGTGTTACAGCCTTTAGATGATATCAACATTACAGGCATCAAGTAGCCTTAAAATACAATTCCTGGGTGTCATGCCAATTTTTCCAGTGAAACGACTATTTTCCTTCTGTTAGCATCTCAAAACGTGTGCTAATAATCCAGCAACTTTCATCTATGTTTTTGAAGCACATTTGTTTTTCAACTGCTTTTAATGCTGCCAGTTAGTCATAGAAAAAAAATGGAAAAAAATTAAAAGATTTGTAGCAGAAACTTACTGAAAACAAGAACCAGTCTAAATGGATCATTAATATAATACATAAAAGATGATTTCTTCAGAATTTTGTATTCATTGTGATCAGCCCCTTTCGTCATCACATGAATTAATTAACTTCTTCTCAAATTGTTGGATCATTTCTCTCCGTCTGAGTTTTTAAATTAGAAACAAAGCCGGTGGTGTCAACCTTAAAAGAGCCTTTGGCTTGCAAATTGTAGTACAGAAAGATATGATACCCTGGCACAGATATCAAAGCCACACACCCCCATGAAGCTGCTCTCCTCAGCATCTCATTCTCCATTTTTTTTCAGAGGGAAAAATGAGTAGAACTGCTTGACAAACCTGGCACCTTTCACAGGGACATGAAATAACCTTTTTGAGCAGCACGGTGACTAAAATCCAGGTAGTCCATAGTTATAATGAAGTTCTTCAATTATACAGGTGAGTTGTTACTTAGGATAGACAAATGTACTAGCATATATATACCTCAAAACCTTCTTTGTATTGCCATGTAACTCCACTGGGGACAATAAAATTACACTACTTGAAGAGATGGTCTATTAGATATTAGCTATAAAATGCCCTGGGTGGGATCTCACTCCCATAAAAATAAAAGAGAGTCTTGTCATGGCTACCAACCAAATTAAGACTGGACTGCATATGCTACCCGTGCCCGGCCAGATCTGGTCACAAGCGGGGATGAAAAATGCCAGCCATTCGGAAAGCATCACGGCTGTAGTGGTCTTAGGTTTTTACACTACGGCTTTCAATGTTGTAGCACGTTCAGCATCACAACTGAAAATGAGGTCAGAGCTCTTAAAGACAAAGTCGCAGGATGCCTTTGTTCATACAGCTTTTGCTACTGGAGAAACAACTTCAAGTCTGCAACAGGTTATCAAAGGCAGCAGATTGTGTGGTCTCCTCTAATGCCTTACAGAGAGCGCTGCACATCATAAAACCACTGTAGAACTGGACAGGATCATGAGGCTGAGCACCGGAACAGCAGTGACTCTGAAAGCCAGGTTGGAGTCTATAGGTATAGTTCTGCAGGGGAGACCATAAACAAAGGTTTTGAGAACTGCCTATACTTCCAACATGAGGTCAGGGTATTTACCTCACAGGAAACATCATCACCTCTCAGTACTAAATCCTAACTTTCCTTCAAGCAATAATAACTTCAGAGGTTCAATACCAAGTCAGTTGTTAAAAGAAAGGATGTAATTTAACAAGGACTTCAGTATCTGAGGGCTAGATTTTTTTCCAGTGTTCTTCCTTGGCAAACATTTTAAAATAAATAAAAAATTAAAATCCTTAACACAGCTTTTTCTAGTTTTACTAGTAGGAAAGCTTAAATTTCAACTATATTTTTCTGCTTGGGAGGACAAACTTATTTTTAGGAGTCCCATCCCACTGAAATTTTTTGCAAGTTAAAAGCCTAATTTTACACCCTGAATTCACAAATAAAGATCGTTTTCAGATGCTGTGAGTAATTGATAGCAGGTATCATCATGGATCGTTAACTTTAGAGATCTTCCTGCTTCATTCAGTATGCCAGATAGCTCTACCTCTGTATGAGAAGAAGAAGTAAGAAGGCTAACTTAGCTTGGTCAAATCCCTCTAATTGGAAACTGCCTTGTTCCTACCCCGTGGATGCCACACTTATTTACATCACTGTAAATCCAGAGAAGTTCTGTTGAAGATGCACAAGAAAATGTAGGCTTATAGCAATGTAAACAACACCGGAGTTGATCCTAATGCCTTTACCGCTGCTCACTGAAAATCAAAGGAGGTTCATTTTTTTGTAGGTTCAAAGAGAACGGTTTGTCATTTTCCAGCATAAATCCAGTAACAGGAACTGGTCTTTGACTCTTAACTTTACCAATGCACCAAGCCAGCAAAACTGTATCAGAGTAAATACAACGCCTGTCATCTGAAACACATTAAACAAGAAAGAAGCATGGTGTGTAAGGTTATTAGATCGGCTGCCGCTTTCCCACCCCAGTATAACAATGAACGGAAGTGTTACCCTCTGGATCTGATCCAGTTTCCACTCAAGTCAATGGAAAAATTCTCACCTTCTCCCGTGGAAGCTGGATCAGGCCCCAAGTGATGAGAAACCTGCAGATCTCAGCCAGACAGCGGAGCAATCGCACACATCAGTTCCGCGGTCTTGTAAATCCTGTGTACGCATAAGATGCTGTATAATTTTGTAACGAGTTTGTAAACAAAGCCTGTAATAAATTTGTTAAGGACTAATTCTGTTTTCGCTGTAGCCGGGGATGGTTTTATTGTCAACTTCAGTCATGGCACAATGAATTTGAAATTACTTTCCAAATTTTGTATGTGTGTTAAGTAATTAAAAAAATATTCAGCTCGCAGTGCTGGTTAAATTTAAGTATTCTAAACTCACTCCCATTAGGCAGCTCAGATGCTCTGTCAATATTGTTTTGCCAATAGATCATTATAAACACACATTTTATTCAGCTTTTCTCCCAAACGACCGAGCAATAGTCTGAAATTGCCTGTTTGTGTCAAACTGTATTTTCTCCATTTTTTCCCCTTAGTTTTTTTACAGTCCATTTAGTAACAGTAAAAAAAAAAAAAAAAAAAAAGCTCTCCACTGAGGTTTTGGGAAACCATCTGCATTTATTTTATCACCTTTGAACATGTGTTCAGGAATGAAGTCTGTGCAGTGAGTTTACTGCTACCAAGAGATTTGTGCGGCTGCACCAGGAAGAAACTTTGACTGGACTATACAGAGTGTGTACTCAAACCCACTCTGCTCATATTCTGTTATTTCGATGCTTTAGCAATCAGAGGCTCTCGCTCAGCTATACAGTTGTGTATCTGCAGACAATACCAAACAGGAAACGAGTCTGATTGGGCTTTCCAAAATTAAAAATTTAATGATAATGACCTGCTATTTCTGACCTTTCAGCAAACGCTTTTGTGCAGCGAAGTAAAGTGCACAACCATTCATTTCATTTAATAGAAACATTGTGGAAAAATCAATGGGATTCTGTGTTCTCCACGCTTGGTACGCGTATGTAATTCATCATGCACGTGGGGAGGGGGCCGAGGAAGGAGGAGGAGAGGATAATAAGCACTACAGCTTGTGAGAAGTAAAAGGCTGCGCTCCATGTTGGAACATTTTAAAGTGTGGAGGGGTTGTTTTCTGAAATGCTTTGCCTGTATTTTGTTACAGCAGATGGCAGAATGACGAAGCAAACACAGATGTGGTGTAAAAAAAGTCAGACAATATAAGGATAACAAAAACTTTCCTGGGAAAGTCGGCCATTCGCTACCGCTGTAGGTCTGTGCAGTCCTGTGCAGGTTGTTGCAGAGCTCAGCACTGACATTCCCAGTTAAATTATTTAACCAATCTCCATGGCAAAAAAAAAAAAGGGGGGGGTTGTTTTTGGTTTTTTTTTTTTCCCCCTGAAACTTATTACTTTCACAGTTGGATAAT
>JAAGNO010016213.1:0-30565 GCA_033439905.1 Ceryle rudis | reverse complement strand
CTCTCTTTAGGCCATGACTTAAAAGTGAAGGCACAGTTAAGTTAGTTGGTTTAGGGACACAGGTCTGGATGTTTCCCTGCCTTTATCATTTCTCATAACCTGGCCAGGATAGCTCCAGTTTGTTCTGTGGTATCCAGTTTGTCCACGTACTACATAGGGAGTAAAGACAACTGCTGGCATTCCCCAAATGCCAACAGTCTGCATAATCCCAAGGTTATACTATGCAAAAAGTCACCAGTTGGAGAATCACGTTTTCTGCAAGACAGTTCAGCCATTTTCAAGTTTCTACAGCTTTATATAAAACCCTCTAACACATGTCAAGGTGGGATATCACAGGATCACTGTTTTACAGACCTGATTTTGGCTGTGGCCCCATGAACCAGACACAGCCGCAACTGTGAAGGCAATGAGCCTGCTCTGAGATAGCAGCATGCACCCTTGGCAAGGCAGTCCTGCTTCAAGGCTCCCTGTAAATCCAGTTCTCCACATTTCAGGTGGCATAATCTGCTACTAGAGAAAAAGAGGAGGAAGCTGTGTTTTCTCAGCTCTAGGACTTTAAAGTCAGAGCTGCAGGACATGGTAAAGGAAGATCAGTCCTGCTGCTTGTGATCAAAGAGCATTTAATCTTTTCTCCAGGTAACTGCACGCTCTCCCTCTCCCTCCTTCCTTTGACTAATCTCATTCCCAAACCCAAAAGAGAATCTGATATAAAAATATTTATGTATTTACACTGAGAATGCTCACATGGCTACCTCCCTCACACAATTAAGGGAGCATTAAAAAAAGACCGTCTTTTAGGAGTATTCACAGCAAGAAAAAAAAAAAAAACAAAACAAACCACAACAAAAAGCAAATAGCAGTGATAAACTTAGAGAGAATCCTCTGTCACATTAATTGTATTTTCACCCAGCAGTCCATAGAGTTAACATGCTCAAACTCACATATTATCACATTTAAATCATAGTAGTTAAATAAACACCGGTTAGGGCAGATCTCCATTTCCTTTACTTTACATATATGAATAAACATGTTCAGATGGTGATGAGTTTCCCATGTAACAGTAGAGGGGTTAAAATGACATTCACTGTTATCTCAGTTTACATTTCCTATAGTATTCGGCAGTCTTCCTTGAGATAGCAAGAAATCAATAATCTCATTAAAATGAAGGCAAATTTATTATTAGTTCCAACAGACATTTTATTCATGTGTAAATGACAGCATAATAGAACTGCTGTTTGACAGCTTGCTGAGAAAATTGTAGCTTTCATCATCTTAGATGATAAATTTTTCCTAAAATAAACTGAACACTCATGAAAGAAATTGGAATTAGGGTTTTAGACAGAGAAAAGTATAGGCCAACAATTCCACTTAACTGAATCAGTTTCTGTGATCTCACAAGTGGCAAAAATACTTTGGTTCAGAACAAGCCAAATTCAGACATCACTTGGCAAGATAAATATTAGAAGTGGACAAAATACTTGGAGAATTTAAAAGAAAGAGTAGTAAATTCACTTTCATGGTCTTAAAGCTCATTAGTTTACTGAAAATAAGCAGTTTTATACTTTTTTGGTTTCCTCATGTTTCAGAAGTCTTGCACAGATGTGATTTTTTTTTTTTTGGCAGCTTGATTGCAAAAGCCTATTAAGGCTGCTAAGCAACATCTAGTATTTGTTACAGGATTTTGAGTTTGGATCTCAGGAGGAATACTTTTTTTAAAAAAAAAAAAATTTCAGACGTGGTTTTAAATGTTTTTAATAGAGAGGACACAGAAATACCAAGACCTCCCAGAGGATCTGAAAAATAATGTGCTAACCAACATGGGAAGTACAAGCTTCACTTTGTGGAAAGCACATTATTGGAAAGTTCTCTTTTCACATGTCAGTCTTGGCATGGAGAATAGAAAACATAAGCATTTTTACAGCTGCCAGAAATGAATTTCAGACTGAAGTGTTTTGTTCACAATAAAAAAAAAAAAAAAAAAAAAAAGAGATTAGTTTGACCCTAAGTAAATCATTACATTCCAAAACAAATGGTTATTTTGCATTTAAATTGAATAGACTATGAAAAAGAATAGTTTCTGCAAGTACTCCACATCAATTCACTCTAGTCAAGTTTTCAATTTACAAAGGTGAAGAAAATAAAACATGAGGAAAATAAAACAGTTTTTCAAAACCACCTCAAGATCCTTAAAAAGAAAAAACACTAAAAAAACCCCAAAAAACCCAAACAAAAAACCCACCAAGGGTTTATTTCATTTTAGGAGCTTCTAGGTTGTTGTCAGGAAAATTAAAACCTTTTCTTTTCCCAGGCTTTATCCCCAGTGTTACTCTATAGGAAAATGGGAAGTTAAGACATTTCACACACTTGTCAGAAATTTAGAACTTCTTCAATTCATTATGACATTTCTGTAATCACCAAATAATGAATCCAAAGAAAAACATGAAGCATTATTATTTTATCATTATTGTATTTTATTTTAGAGTATTTTAATTCATATCAATTAAGCAACAAGTATTGATGTTTAAGATTATTATATCTTAAAACTTCAGGCCAAGTCTAGCCCCCCTAATCCCATGCTCAATGGCTGGCCCTCTGCTTTTTGATTTCTGCAGTTCTCTCAGTGACTACATTTTTGTTTTGGACACTGACCTGGACTGATAACTACTCTGCTCCAGAAAACAAGCAGAGCAAGATCTAGATAGGTCATAATAAGTGTTATTTATCAGGCAGACTTAGTATACTTTATACAAAGATAATAAGACCCTTCAGAAAATACAGTCACTGCTGCTTTCATTTTGCAACACCAATAGGAGGCACCTGCCGCTATTGTTAGCAATCCGGTAAGAGTCTAAACGGCATTTCGACCTGTGCCATCTAAATGATGCTAAGTTTCTATCATTACTTTCTTCCCAGTTGACATCTAGACAAGATTCAAATGATATCAAAAGGCAGAGCTTAGCTGAAACAACATCTCTGTGATATTTTGCATCTGTTGCCGAATTTCAAAATTTCATTCCACATCATAGTTGTAAAGAAGCTGAAATGTTGGGTTCCTACAGAACAAATTCCCAGACAGCTGACTGAGAAATGATGCAGACATTTCTGAGTGTGTAACTTTGCATATACTTTCAATGCTTTTCTAACCAGGGAAACACATAATAATCCAGGGAAGAAGGAAAAAAAAAAAAAAGAAAGAAAGACTAAAACAAAGAAAAATGTGATACTGATCAAGTGAGTGAATTCAGAGCGTAAGAACTGCTGGGACAATTCTCGCAAAAAGCAAAAAATATTCCCCCCTCAGTATGTTCCCTGCTCTCCCAAACACTGGAATTATCCTTCCTATTTGGCAGTACAAACAATTCATATGTCACATCTAATTTTGTCTTTTCTCCTACTGGCTTTGCTAACTAAAAATTTTACCCATTTCAAAGAGTGGATATTTCTTCAACTTGTTAATTATTTCTGACTTGCAGATGGCCTATTATAGAGGCCAATTTCATGATCTGCTAATGTTTAAAATTCAGTACTGTAATGGATATTTCTTGGCATGCCAAGGTACTCAGTGAAATACTCTATGTATTTGTTTGTTTACTTTAAATATTAAAGAATCCACCCAGTTGTCTTCCAAAATCTGTGTTTAAACTGAGACATATCAGATTTGAAGACATCTTGGTTATTCTTAAATCTCATTCCAAGATGAGAGTATACTTTTTTTTTCTTTTGCTTAAGAATTATCAATCCAATTAAAGCCAACCCTAAAGATAGCACAGTTACAGCTACTATGGATAACTGGTCTCTGGTCAATAAGCAGCCTGGAGATAAAAGGTCAATACTTTCCTCCTCCTAGAGTAGACAGAAGCCTTCACCTCAAACCAGATTGAGAGCTGTCTGCACCAGGAGGCTTGTGACAATATGCATTGTTATCAGCATCACAACAATGGTTTGAAACTCTGCTGGATTCTATACGGAAAAGTAGAAAAACATAGTCTCCATCCTAAATAACTTTGGAGGCTAAGCAAACAAATCTAAACACAAAGGAGGAAGGAAGTAGCTGAAGACTCTGACTGTCCTTGACTATAATCTTATTCACACAATAACTGGGATTCAGTTCAGGTAACAGACTCTCATGTGCAGAAACAACTTCTCCGGATATCATGCCTCATCACTCTTGAAGGTGCCACTATCCCAGTTACATGCTGTGGTAAACCAGAATGCAGTTGTAAAAGAAAATTGGAAGTCCAACCATCAAAATGGAGATGTGCTCAAAAATGCAACACACATTTTCATTCACCTAGTCAAATGACAAAAGATTGTGAACAGTGAATGTTATTTCAAGTAGGCTAGTATTCAAAAAGCCTTTCCAAATCAACAAGATGTCTTCAAAACTATTTAACCTCAAAATCTCATAAACTTCTTTGCTCAACTACAATTTATTTTCTTCAGACAGAAATTGGGCAAGAGTTTAAGAGAGGCATGAATAGACAACATTGAAAAAAAGGCTGTAAACTCTAATTTATCATTAGATAGAAGTATTAGATGAATCCAGATTTCATTCTAATTTGAGCTAGTTTTGTCTCAGAAATAATGTTTTGCTCAGAACCTGTCATTCAGAACAGTATTCAAAGGCAAGAGAAGAAAAACTATTTGTACAGTAGCTGTGGCTACTTCCAGGAGAAGCAGAGGGAGGGGAAAATATTCTCCAGACACATAAGTCTGAAACAACATTCTTATAAAGGAATTTAGTTTCAAATAATATACGAAGCTACAACTGGCTAAGACTTTAATTAGCTAACATGATGAGCTCCATTTCAGAAAGCAGAATAATAAAAAAAAATAATAATAAAAAGAAAACCACACAGAAAGATGTAATAAGGTGTGTTAAAAGAATGTTCACCATGTCCTTACTGGAAAATTCACTGGGACATAATGAACACCAGAAGTTGAAGTACATTATGCTTCACTCTGATAGTACATCTGAGGCACTGTCACCTCAAAACCCTGTCTGATTCATCACAACATTCCAACAACCTCTCTCTCTTGTCCAGCTCCTTCTATGTATGCAGCTATGCCCCATGGAGGTGATTATTTGAGTGGCCAGATTCTGTGACTCTGATTCTTTGATCACGGGTTACCCTCTAACGTGAAAAGCACAGTTCCCTGTGCTTTCTTAGTATCCACAAAAGCTATCCTGGGATATTTAAACAGAAATGCCACCACAGTTAAGAATTTGAAGACACTGCGCTGACATAGCTGCTGGATAAAATCTGGACAAATCAATAGTAGCACTGGGAGGAAGATACTTGATCTGGTACAGTTCTTCAGTATAAGGCAGATTGCATCTCTTGTGGTCAAAGTCTCTCTCTCTCCTTCTTTCCCCTAGGAGAATGAGATACTGGCTTTGTGCTCATATTCTCAAAAATAGGATCTGAACTATCATGATCAATTCATTGGGGACTGACATTTCAGAGTCTTCTGTTATGGTCCATTAACTTGATAGCAGACTTGCCTCTTAGAATAGACAATAAATACTAACATTCACTTAAAAATAACCTTGCACTCACATTGTTATTCACCAGCCTTTAATTGGTACCTGAGATAATGTAAAATATTTTAGGTATTTTCAATATCATTAAACTTATTGCTACATGGTTGAATTCTTCAAGTTTGTCATGAATGGAGTGACACACTACTCGTAAGAGAGGCAGCAAGATGTTTAATGATCTGAACCAGTGATTTAACAAAGTTTGATAGTATCCACAACAGTGGTTTAACAAGATTTGATAGCAAGGCACACTTGATTATTTACTGCACAGAGGACAGGGTCAGACAAAACTGTCAGGGAAACCCTGACAGTCATGAGGTTCAGAAATAATCCCCTTAAACTCCTTCTCAGAGAGTAGCCTAGGTGTGTCTGGATCCAATCATAGTCCCGGATTTGATCAACAGTTTATGTCTAATGGAAGAGAGGCAAAGGTAAGGAAAACCTCCCATTGAGTTACAAGGTTCAGAATGGACCCACTTGCTTTCTAAAATCCTTCTCAGAGAGGAGTCTGGGTGGGGTTAGATCAAATCCTAGTCACAGACTTGGTCAACAGTTTCTATCTAAAGGACTATGTATGTCACACAGTCAATCCTTTATATCACTTAGCTAAGATTTCAAAGTTTAGCATGCTATTAATAATTTACTGAGACTGTTGGTATCTCTTAACCTTGAAGAATAGCCTTGAGAAGCATCCCTGCTCAAGGGGAAATACTGGTTTGCAGCCAGCCATCATGTAGAGAGCTCAAGAGGTCCTGGGGTTGTCCACTATCTATGGAGTAACATAGTTGACCTACAGTCATATTTATATACCAACTACAGATACTAGTTTCTTCCAAATTTGGCTTGAGCCAGACATTGACCACCACTGTGGTTAGCTGGGCCCATTGCTCAAAACAGCCCTGTTCTATTCTGTTGTCTCCCTTGATTCCACCTTGACCAGATGCATCCATTTATCACTTAATCAGAGTTACAGGAAATAAAGGTCAGGTTGGGGCAGGGAGGGGAGTACATCACCACAAAGTTGTATGTTATTTGTTACAACTGAATGCAATAGGGTAAACTCAGTAAAAACCATGGAGGTGCGTTATTCTAAAAAAAATGTTGTAGGCATCCAGTATTATTTCAGTTAAGATAGCTCATTTCTTCATATGCTTGCAGTATAGCTGCAGAAAACTGGTGTTCGATTGTTTTTATCACCTAGAAGACATTTTCTACGGACCAAGCAATTTACTATTTTGGTTAAATAGGTTAGAAGGGAACTCAAAAAAAACCCTGAACTTTCCTGATGCTTTATCCTAATAGGCCAGTTACTCTACCATGTCTTTTATGTGTCTGTGAGTGGTTGTGTTTTGGTATAGCTAAGTTCATCTATCACTCAGTGTCGATATGCTACGTCACTGATGTATGAGTAGCAGCAGAAAAACAAGTCTGAAGTTTTCTTGCTGAGTCCCACATATGTCAAATGCTGTTCAGTAAGAATTATTACCAGAAGGAATAGAGAGAAAACAATAATTCCATTAGGCAAGACAGCCTAGATCTTTTTTAAAATGTTCACAAAACAAGGAAGACATTTCCCCTTATTAAACATTCAATTCATTTCCTTCTAATTCAGGATTTTACACTGAGCCTAAATTCCTCCCTCCTGAAAGCTGTTGTAATACCCATATATCAGGTACATTCACTGTACATCAACATCCTTGTAGGATCTGTTCTCTACACAAAGTCCACAAAGTTCATTTCAACTAAAGAAGCATCAACATTCCCTCAATTTTCCAGCATACACCTACATAATCCAGATAAGAATCTGAATATCCCTTGAATCAGTAAGTGTATCAATATAAATTCCCAGTTGATATTTACTAATGAAGGCTAGAATTGTTTCTTTGTATATCAAAACATAAAACACAACTCAGCAGAAATTTCTCTGAACTACCCTTTCAGTGATGAATGATCTGGATTACAGGAGATACCTAAGCCACATGGGACCCAAGCAGAAGAAACTTCTATAGCCTCCTGCTACACTGGAGGTCTATCAGATCAGAGGGAGAACTGACACACCAGTGCTTTCAGGGCTATCCTTGTCCTGCCCTACAAAAGTTGAGGATGATCCACAACACAGAGAAAGCCCTGTTTCAGAGACAAGGCAACCCTTTAAGTAGAACTATCTTAGATGAATTAAATGTTTAGAAGCAGGTGTCTTTGACAGTGGAAGATATTCATACCACCCACCTCACTGCAGGAATCTTACCACTTTAGGAAAAGCATGTCTCTGGTATTCTGGAGAAGTGTCTTCCTCACCCTCAAATCTGGAAGACTAACGACAGTGGCATGGCATGGTCACCAGTGCTTGCCTTAAATATCCTAGACTGGATATTTCCTTCTTCTGGAGGCAGTGGATACAGAGATCATCCCTTGAAATCTAAGATCATGGAAGACACTAGTCAGATATCTAAAAGCAGCTTCACATATATAAAACTACTCACCAGAAATATTACAGAAAGTTGGGGAGGTAAAAGTAGGGTAACTGGTTAGAAAATTAGTCCTGTTATACATCAGGAACTGGTTAAAAGCCAAAGAAAAGAAAACAATAATTTTGTCATGAAAAAATACTGCCAGTAAGCATAGTTGTGAACAGACATTCAGATCAACAATGGTCTTGTTCAGTTCTGAGGACCAAGCAGAAGAGGCAGGGGAAAAAATATACCATACTGATGACAGAGGTCATAGTAGCATTATGAAGAAAGCCAAAATAAATAGGTCAGTGAGAATTTAAGAGAAGGGAATAAATAGTTGTAAGGAGAAAAAACAAGCCACATACAGATAATTTCCAACCAACATTTCACTGAAAAGACTTGAGTGCCATCACTGCAGCTCACTAAGGATGCCTGTTCAGTTCATAGCCATCAAAACTAGGCTTCATTAAGGAGAAAGAGAAGTGAAAATGCAATGCCATTACATAAAATCATAATACTGCACACTACTTGAATATTATATTTTGTTTATTATTTCAAAGCCAAGAAAATTATTAAAATAAGGTCTGGAAGAGGGAGGTCTTGGCACCGTTGGCTGGCAAGTCCAGAGCTCCTCTCTGAATTTTCTAGTTCACAGGAAGCCTATAATAATACATATTATATTTTCAGATAAAGACATTCATTAGATTTCTTCACTCCCCTTCTCTCCTATTAAAATGTTAGGATCTTCTAAATGCAGCAGAAATACAATAAACAATGGAACCAATGTCAAAACTGCAAGGTAAAACTGAATTTACTTTGGCTATCTTTGCAGCCATTTTCATTGCATCACCAGGCACAGCATGTATGGATATGAATGATTATAGAAGGAAATATTTCAAAGTTAAGAACTTGAAAGAAAAAAAAAAAATTAAAACAGAAACATAAACAAACACACTTACTTCAAGAACTTTGCCCATTTGAAAAAGGAATTGGCTGAAAACTAGCCAACCCAAACTGAAAATTCAATTATCCAGTATCTGGACACTAGGTGAATATTTTAGTCCTGAGATTCTTCTCTATACAATTTCTTTCATAAGTTACTTTCCATACTTGGGTGGAGCAGGAAGAGGGCAGGGAAAACACTTCAGGAAACTCATTTTACTCAGTCAGCTGTCACCTCTGGGGATGGGGGGAAAAATCCAAACCATCAAAGCAAAAACAAACAAGCAAACAAACCACAAAAAAAAACCATCACAGCCGAAAATAATAATAATAAAAAAGTCCCTTATATTATAATCAAGTTTGCTAAAAACACACCTCATGGCTATGTGTTTTATCCCAGTAGGGTGCTGGAATCTACTGAATAGCCCCGTAGTGTTCAGTATATCACACACTTGCATTAATTTATGTCATCAAGCACACCAGCATCATCTCTAGTGGACATTCCAGATACAGCAGGCTACAAGAGCCTGCAGAAATTGCACTCCATCTTATGCCATCTCTGAAGTAAGATATTTGTTCATTTATTGTGTTGAGAGTAGGAGAGGCAGAACAAGTCTGTAAATGTGGGTATTCATTTACGAGATGATGCCTTGGTCTCAACAGGTATTGTTCTGTGAGATGAGCAGCACAGGCTCATGTATCCTTCAACAAGGAATGAAATGAAGTCCATGGTTGGTGAACAAATCTCACAGTTACAAGTGGAATAAAACTTTCTTCCTTCTTATTTGCCCTATCTTCTGCTTAGTATCATAACTTTTCATAAAACCATTCTGTCTCACTTCTAAAAAGGTTTTGTTTAACCCTAAACATGAATTTCATACTTAGAAAAGGGAGGCAAAAAATCCCTAGAACAGTATTACTTGTTTTCTTCTTTTTCTCTGATTAATGGCTAAGCAGAGCATTTCTAATCACCATCTGCTTTGTGACCCCCATTGCTGGCTTCAAACAAGCCCCATTAACCCCTATTTAGTTTCTCAGAGCATAATCCATTCCACCTTTTCTTGGTTGAGGTAGGGGGTCATGACAGAAGAACCAGTTGTCATTCAACTGCTATCACCTCTAAAAAGTGCAAAGAATAGGTGAACTGTGTCATGGCATTGACACAAGCCAGCACTGCTCCATGAACTGAGCCTGGATATAGGTCTGATGAAGCCTCAAGTGGAAGTAGGGACTGAACTATGACCACAGCCGTGTCTGAGCAATGTAGTAATATCCAAGCTTATTAAACTTTTGGTATGGGAAACAGTCTAGCTACTGTCCCTATTTTCAAGCCAAAACTATTAGGAGAGTTTAAGATAACATATGGATACCCCAGAGACCCAGAAGAACAGCTGTCTCTGCTCTAACAGGAAAGCTAAACAAAAGCGCTGTCAGATTTTAAGTGGCTTCCAGTTTACAAGGAAGAGAGCATACACTAGATTCTTGTCTCATACAGTGACTTGAGGAGGTCAGAAGTGCACTGCTGACTGACTAGTGGGAGAGAAGAGGTTTTTTTCCTCATTGCTGGTATGTAGATAGTCTTGCACTATTACTGTGTTTAAAAATTAAAGCCAATGAAAATTTCCAGTAACATAACTTTGGCACTCTCTCTACAGTCATTAGAAAGCCTCATCAGCCTACATTGCAAAGCAAAGTTAGCCCGTGAAAAGCACCAATTTCACATGGCCACCTGCTTCCATGTGATCTTGAACAGCTTTGCATAAACCTGCATAGAGCACAGCTACCTGTGAGATGGTCTTCTCTCCAACTGACCTAAAAGATCCCTTTGATTATATTGCAAAGTGTAAATAACCAGAATGTAACAATAGGTGTTTTTTAAATTGACATTACATTTTCTCACAATATAGTAGCACCACGAGTGATGTGTTTGCAAAGTCCAAGGAAAAGCATATGCCCTTAAGGATCTGCTAACAGAAGGATGCTTTCGAAGACATTAGCACTCCACTTGTGCCCAGCAACAGGATCCTTCACCTTTCAAGCTGAACCTTGAGCTGCAAGCTGAGAAATCAAAGACAAATTTTGAAGCTCCCTTATGACAAAGAGTTAACTCTAATTTTCTGATAATAATTAGTACCTAAACTAGTAATCCATTTGGATTAGGTTAAAAGAAACTTCAAAATGTGTTTGCCACTAAATTTCTGCTGATCTGGAATAAATGGAACAAGTACATTTGTCTAAATACATGCTAGATACATAAAGTTCTCATCTCTCCTCCATTATCTACAATTTTATAATCCATTCTGATGCTGAACCTGTCTTATAACACTTTAAAAAAATAAAAGTGACAATATGAGAGCAGACCAAATCAACAGGATTTTAGATGATTAACTACTCAGTGAAATACCTTTAGGAAAACCTTACTGTGATTAACTCTCTTCCTTCACGAGCTAGGGGGACACAAACCTACAGCAAAGATAGCATTAAAACACTGCTGGCCTGTCAAACACCATTGTTGACTGTTCACTGAGAAAAAAGTTTCAAGAAAAAGCTGATCACTTTTATCGAGGACAGTAGGAGAGCAGCCAGATGTTTATCCTATGTCCAGGGTTTTTCAATGGATTTATACCAAGAGAAACCTCAAGTGTCATGCTGTAAGCAAAGTTAGAAGAGCCACTCAGTCTCTCCCAGAGATCACAAATACATTTGTTTACAGCAACAGTTAAAATGTTCTCTTCTCTGTCACTGTTACAAAAATTAATAAAAAATTTGACAAAAGTAGAAAGAAATTGATCTTTCCTGTCTAGTAAAAAAGCAGTTCATTTTATAAATGAGCTACAAGTATCTATAAAATACTAAGTGTCTGAGATACAGGTGGTATGAAGAGGCTCCCATTACAAAGACATAACCAAAACAAAACCAACGAATAACCCAAAGAACACAGAATCCAGTCTCAGAGCTGGAATGTGATGTTTAGATTAATCAAGTGTATTATTAAATAGAAAATGTATAGGGAATGTCCTTTAAAGCAGCTTTGAAGTTTTTCCAGCCTTTCATCCCTCTGAACTCCTCCCATGTCAAAAGCACAACTCTAACCACGCAATTCTTGACATGTTTGGTATGTGTTAGACTGAAATCCCACAAGTACAAGCTATGCTCTGTAAAGGCAGAGCAGATTACTCTGCAGAACTAAACCACTAAAACTTTGCATAAAAAACAAAGCTATGGCACATAAGAACCTTAAGTACAACTTCAGAGCTACAGAAAACAGCATGGGCTGGTGTCTCTTCTTACTTTCATCACATGAAAAACACACACATGCCCATGTACTTGCACTCACTGGAAGGTCAGTGTAGCTTTTTAGAATAAACAGAACCTAACTTACTCCATCAAGGCAATAAACAAAGAAGGGTCATGTTTGACTAAACAGTCTCATTCATTACAGCACAACACGCACATATGTCTTCTACAGTCTTCAGAGGCTGTTTTTTAAATAAAAACTTGAATGCACTGAGGCTGCAAAGTTGGGACTTTTCAACAGGCTTTTAGTGTAAACTGAGCTCTCCATATCTGTACATTAATCTGCTCACATAGTGAGTAGAAACTGGTCAAAGTACATAAACTAGGGGGTACATCATGCAAAATGTAGGACATGATGTAGCATACTGACCTCTTTCAACAAGAACTTAACCATGCTGTGATCTGGATCACAGACCTAACAAATAGGTAGTAATGGGGCTATCTTCTGTAAAGGCAAACCAGAGCAGGAGTGACACCACACCACCAGTTAACATACAAGTTTGTGCTTCTGACATTTAAAACTGATAGACATCCTACCAGGACATTACAGGTTGGAAGCCATTGCACTTTACAGGTTGTTACTGGGTAACAGAGACACACCGAGACAGAGGTCGGGGAGTCTCCTCTGGAGACTCAAAACCCACTCAGATGCAATCCCGTGCAACCTGCTCTAGGCAAACCTGCTTTAGCAAGGGGCTTAGATGATCTCCAGAAGTCACTCCCAAGACCTACCACTCTGTGATTCTGTGAATTCTGGTTAAATTTCCAAGTTTTCACTTGGCCATGCTTTCATTTAGTTTTCTTCCTCTCCTAATGTCCCTTTTTATCATTTTTACCTGTTTTTAAACTCCATGCCCTCTTATCTACACAATTCAGCCTGGGGTTCTGTTTCTTCTCTACAGAAAAGAACCAACAAGGAGGGAAAACAGTGGTCCTCATACAGATGGCAGGCTTTTGAAATATAGCAGCTTGTCCCTGAACACTTTGATTAACTACTCACTTCCTAACAAACTCTGACCTATGAATGTCATTACCTGCTTATTGTAACTAGGACAAGCTTTAATAAGCTCTAGCTCTGCTCTAGGTAAAAGTTACTGAGTCCTCTACACCCAGTCCTCTCTTCTGGTACCAGGTGATGTCATTAACAGATTAAGAATTACATACCTGTTTGTAGACTCCAGTCTCAGCCTAAATTATGCAGTCAGACCAGCTCACAACAGCTGCATCAAAATGAAGAGATGTGCTCAGCTGAAAACAATAGATATAAATGCTGCTGCTGTCCAATGGCCTGCACAAGCTGTTCTCCCTTCCACCAAGCAGGGCAGGGTGAAGCCTGGTAACTTGGTCACGCTTCAGCAGACTTTTATCAGGAGAAAAAAAAAAAAAACAGTTCATTATTGCAAT
Organism: Ceryle rudis; assembly: GCA_033439905.1. Taxonomy (NCBI): domain Eukaryota; kingdom Metazoa; phylum Chordata; class Aves; order Coraciiformes; family Cerylidae; genus Ceryle; species Ceryle rudis. The sequence continues at coordinate 16,927 of JAAGNO010016213.1, read as the reverse complement.
GTCCCCAAAGCTTGAAGCTCCCGTACTGAATCACAAAAGGACTGTATCATCCCAACAAAAGAGCATCAATGCTTTCAGTGGACCATATGAGCAATGAGGACCATTCCATCACACCAGCCAAGTACTGCAAACTTAGGTCAAGGTGTTTGTTTTGGTTTTTTTTTTCTTGATCTGTAACCCCATGATCACACTAGTGTGGAAAAAAATCCTAATTTAGTGGCTACTCTAGATATTATTGTACATAATCTGTGTGACACTCCATTGCATGATGGACATATCATGCATAGTGTATGTTATCTCCTTCTCTAAAATTCACAGTGACACCCAACAGCCTTGAGAGAAGTGGTCCTTGTCTTGTTCCTAACATATGCTATGCAGCTGTATACAAACAGTCAAATAGCATACAATGTTTCAGTCAGACTGTGATCCATTTTGACAGTATGTACAGTGGCAAATAGCATAAGTCAGGCTGGAATGCCAGAATTTCCAATACTTTCTCCTCTTGCTGAAAGTACAGACATGGCCTCAAACTCAGGACTCTCCCTTTTTATTGTTTTCTTCTATCTGGCTGAAGGTCTTGCTTTCCTTACCCAGATTAAAAGTCAGCCAGGAACACTCTTGATATCAAGACAAGAATTTTTACTTAACTTGTTAGGAATGTGCTCCTTATATAAGCTACCAATATTGCAATAAAAATTATTAGACAACTTGTTCTGCATAGAACACAGAAAATACCGGGCTAAGCCTCACCTCTTCTGTGAGCTCTCCAAAGCAGAGGTGCCACAGACTCTTCCAGCCATCCATCACAGCATTTCACACAGTCTTTCCAGTTAGCTTAGGAAAGGAAGGAAATGCAAATACACAGTAGCCTTCCTTCCTACAGTTTGAACCCACTAACAAAAGTTGTCATCCTGTGCATCACAAGCTTCTTAAGCAGATTCACAACAGACTTTCTTTATTAGAAGACCTGTTGCATTCAGCCTTCTCGAGCTGAAAAGCATCCATTCTAAACTAGATGATCACTCCAGTCTTTCTTCTCTGGAAAATCTCCAGGTAGTCTGTATTTTCTCTGAAGTGTACTGCCCAAAAACTGGACATATCACTGCAACAAAGTTTTTGGTAACATTGAGCAGAATGGGGATACATTCTGTACTTTGCAGGAAATACAAATGTTTATTGATACAACATTTGCTTCATTTCTCTGCCAAAATAAAACCCCAGCATTATGCTTCCAATTCATATCACACACCAAAACCCATCATTCCCCACCTCCGTTTCCAGAAAGATTTCTGAACTACTCATATATTTACTCCATTTATTATCCCATCTGAACTTAACACCTTACACTGCCCACTCTTAACTTGCAAGGTCCTGCATCTGGTTTTGGACAACCTCTGGCTGGGGGATCAAAGTATTGCAAGCAGCCTTTCAGAGAAAGGCTTGGGGGTCTAGTGGACAAAAAGCTGGACATGAGCTAGCAATGTTGCACTTGCAGCCCAGAAGGCCAACCGTATCCTGTGCTGCATCTAAAGAAGTGTGGCCAGTAGGTGAAGGGTGGTGATTCTCCCTGCCTACTCTGCTCTGGTGACACCTCACCTGGAGTACTGTGTCCAGCTCAGGAGCCCTTAGCACAAGAAAGACATGGTCCAGAGGAGGCCACAAAAATGATCAGTGGGCTGAAGAAAGGCTGAAAGAGTTGGTGTTGTTCAGCCTGGAGAAAAGAAGGCTCTGGGGAGACCTTGTTGCTGCCATTCAATACTTAAAGAGGGTTTATGAGAAAGATGGGGACACACTTTTTATTAGGGACTGTTGCAATAGCACAAGGGATAATGGTTTTAAACTAAAAGAGGGTAGATTTAGATTAGATATAAGGAAGAAATTTTTTATGTTGAGGGTGGTAAAACACCAGAACAGGTTGCCCAAAGAGGTGGTAGATGCACCAACTCTGGAAACATTCAAGATCAGGCTAGATGGGGCTCTGAGAAAGCTGATCTAGTTAAAGATGTCCCTGCTTATTGAAGAGGGTTGGACTAGATGACCATTAAAGGTTCTTTCTGACCCAAACCATTCTACGATTCTAAATTCTATCCTTATTTCTGATTATATCCTGAGTTTATCAAGACTGAAGGACTAGCTTAGCAATAAATCCAGCCTGTTTGCTTCTAGGTTGCTATTAAAATTGTAGATAATAGGCTAACTCACTATTCCATTCAAAAGACCCTATGAAACCTCATTTGATGTGTTTGTTGGATCAGATATATTATTTTTCTGGGCATGATTATCCAACTGGTTTGGCTTTTCACCCCATAATTTAATTTACATACATATTTGCAAAAATGTGATGCAAGGGAGTAGCAAAAGCTCTACAAATCTCAAAATGTGACTTCTAATGTGCCTCCTTTATCCACTGGCCAATTACTCTGTCACAGAAGGGAACTAGGTTGAACAAATGGACCATGTTGGCAGCTATTCATCTCTTTGATGATTTTCCAGGAGCTTACAGATGGTTTGATTTTTTTCCATTCCAGAATTTTTCTCTTAATTGAAGGTGACAAGTCAATAATTTCTCAAATTCCCTTCCCCTATAACCTACTATTTTCTTTTTCTTTCATACTTCACCAGTTTTGTACACTTTCTCAAAGACATGACGTTACAGCTTTGAGAAGGAAAACTTAGAGATCCAGCTGAAAAAGAGATAAAACTTGGTAAATGCAGAAAAATTTGATTGTATTGACAAAAAGAGGGCTACAGACCCTTGGGCTCCAAGGCCAAATAGCACAGACATTCAGCTCCACACAGCTAAAAGTCACTCCCAAAATACAAGTTGCAAATTATCAGTGGCCAGCCCTGGCTCAGAGCAACTCTGACATGCTTTGACCCTTATTAATTCTCACAACCCCATAGTTGGTCATAGTCACTTCAGTCCACTGATGAAGCAGACAGCAGGGTATGAAACCTTTCAGTACACCTTGTTCTATTCTTGCAGGCTGGAAATGTGTGCTGGGCACTAGATGTGCTAACATCCTTTCATCTGCCATGGATATTCTGCCTATTTCTGCATTTTCTCATTATGCTTCTCAGACATCTTTAGATGGTTTGTATGACCCATCTGTAGTCCTTCCTTATTCTTCATGCTGGAGCCAGGCAAGCAGCCCTCAGATAGGGGCTCCATAGGAGATTAATTTAATTTGTATCTGTAGTTCCCATGGGGCTTTCTAGTTTGGGGCAATAGCACTGCTCCTAAGACATGCTCTTCCTGCCTGGAATTAGAGGTTGTTTCTGGGAACACTGTCTCTATACTGTAAGACATAAAACATTGCTTTCCCTCTCTGACAACAGGTCATAAGTCTAGTTTTCAACAGTGTGTCCAGCTGGTTGACCACAAAGTTGTAAATACTGAGGGGCAGCCTAGAAATTCGTACCATCAACAGTGCTCATAGTGACATCACCTGCTGCACAACCCAAATGGCTTATCAGCATCCTCCTGCAGGACAGAGGGATCACAGCAGGGCTGGGCCCTCCAGTTCCCATACACACTGCCTGGCCTCACTGGCACAGATGGCCACGCACACTTGTCTACCTCTTGTAATTCCAGAACCGGAGGTGGCAATTTGGATGATGCATATTTCCATCAAAACCCTCACAAACATGTAGTAGCATTCACCCCCTCCTTCCCTGAACACAGCTCCTCCTCTGTCTGTGCCTTGCCTTCTCACAATGCTATATTCATGGCATAGAATATATTCTTGCTGACAGTCCCTACTGTTAACTCTTCTTTTGGATGAGGCACGCTGACCACTGTTGTAACTGAGGGTCTGCGTTCTTACCCTCTCTTCTCTGTTCCTCACACATAACCTGCTACTACCTCTCTACTAATGCTACCCCTACACAAGCACTTGCCAGCATCCCACCAGCAAGTCTCTTTAACACCCCAGCTGAAAGACTATGACACAGCCTTTAGCAGCTTCTCTCTGCAAATAATCTTTTGAAAAATCTGTTTCATTAACAGAAGGGAGGGGGAAAAGTATATTTAATATTTAGCTGCTATTTAAATAGATATCTTCCAGGTGTGCACTGGGACAGGTAAGTAAAAGGGAGATATTCCATCTTTCCCAGTTTCTGTTTCAGCGGCCTGGAGCTTCAGTCTCACCTGGCCAAATGTACAGTCACTGCCCAGCTGGTCAAACTGTAGATGGCTCAGGAGATGCCAATACCCACATACCTAACAGAACTGCTCTGTCTTCCAGAACAGCCAGTTCTTTTTGAGCAGGACATGGTCATATTACAGAAGTGGTCTGTGCCAGTATGAGCAGTGCTTTCCCTATGACTCCCAAGAAGCTGCTTCACAAACTGAGTAAGGAGCTACTTCCCTCCTGACAGTCCCTGGGGATCATTTCAGAGATGAAAAGAAAGCACAGAAACCATCACATCTCCCTATGGCTCTGCTTGGGATTCTAACACCATGCTATGTGGCAGGGTCAGTGCTGGTGATAGGACCAACCCAATGGAGCATAGTCTTTCTCCTTGGTCCCTCCAAACATTTTGGTAAACAATTATGGGATCCAAAATAGTATTCTCTTTAGAGCTCCTAGTCTCATAGAGCAAGGTTATGCACTGTCCTGGTTTAAGCTAGAACAGAACTAATTCTGTTCACTGATTTTAATTCTCAGCTCAGTCTCTTCTAAGTAGCTGCACTTTCTGATGTTAATGGCATATTTTTATGGACAGCATCTGCTTCTAGCGGTGAGAATGCTTGATGTTTGTAGTTACTACTAAAGATTGGTGTGCAGAAAGGCCCTTGTTTATACTTGCTTCTACAGAAACCAAGGTCACTGCTGTCTTGTGTACCACTCTGGGGGTATAGTAAAAGGTCACACCTGCAGGGAGAAGCAAACAGGACAGGTGACCCTAAACTGACCAACAAAGTATTGTATCCCATATATGTCATATTCATTATAAAGCTAAGGAATCACAAGGGTTAAGCTCTCTTCTTCAATGTGGTGTCTGAGAAGGACTCTATTCTGCTGTCAATCCCAATCTGTGTTTTCCTGAATCCAGTTCCAGAATCCAGCTCCTGAATCCTGAATCTTATTCCCACCTGCCTCTGAGTTGAGCCTGGGACTTCCCCAGTGCCTGCTCCACAGCATCAGTGGTGATGGTGACGTAATTGCTATCAGGGTGGTTGGGTTTGATATTGATTTTGTATAAATTTTTATAGATTTCATTTTATTGTTATTAATTTAATTAAAGATGGTTTAGTTGTTTGGGGGTTTTTTTTCAATTCATAAGCATTTCTCCCTTATTCCCTTTCTCTTACCCTTTGAGGAAGGGAGGGAATTAATAGAGAGCATCTGTCATTCTTCTAGTGGCCAGCCCAGACACAATTCTTGACAAGCACAGGGGTATTCTTCTGGCCAAGCAGCCATAAACTTAGAATAATTTGCACAAGTTCGCAAATTTAAGGAATATTACCAATAATCTTTCAATACCTCAAGGTATACCACTGAGCTGTACCTTGTTCACCCTGGTCCTGAGAGGTCCATCAGCTATTTGCAAAGGAGGGAGGCACTGGCAGGGAAAGGTACACTGGTTCCTGGGTCATGAAGGCTGTAGTGTCTCAGTTGTACTGTCATTCATTCATAGCTGCTGGTTGCATCCCTGTGAGCTCATATTTGAAACAACCAGTGAAAGAGATTTGCAAGTAGAAATTGTTCTGATGGCAATCTGGCTGCTACAGCCCCAGAGGATACCAGAGATCATGCTGACAAACTAAACAGTACTGCTGGTTGTGATCCAGTGCTTACATCTGTGTCATGGGCTTGGGTTACTTAATAGTAGAGGCATTGCTTGTGACTCTTTGCTCACTATGCCAAGCAGTAAGCTATCAATTCAGAAGCAGACCTAGTCTTTCTGTCAAAAACAGCTTCATTCCAGAAGTCACAAATTATCTCTTGCAGAACAATTTAAACTGAGACTTAAAAAAATCTATATGCAAGTCTGGACATGAATTAGAATTTATTCATTTAATTCAACTGCTGCATCATTTAGGTAGGGCATGCATAGCATCATCTAAATAGAGATAACTGCTGAAGGAAGACAAGGTATTTTCTTTAAAAAAGTCTGATAAAACTGGAAGAGCTCCTATTTTAAAGGCTGAAAGCAAAGAAGTATTAGACCACTTAACAGAAATGCATGGGTGGAGTCTACTAGAAAGCACCACATTTAAGAGTCCATGGTGCAAGCAGGAGGAAAGTCATGAAAAGTACTATTAGCTTCTTTTATTGGCTTCTATGCTGACCAAAGCGGTAGCTGCTACACCATAGTAATCACCAAAATTGAATACCAATTTGAAGAGTCAGAGTAGTCATAGAATCATAGAATGGCTTGAATTGGAAGGGACCTTAAAGGCCATCTAGTTTCAATGCCCCTGCCATGGCAGGGACACCTCCCACTGGACCAGGTTGCTTGAGGCCCCATCCAACCCAGATTCAAACACAGCCAGTGATGGAACATCCACAACTTCCCTAGGCAACCTGTTCCAGTGTCTCACCACCCTCAGAGTGAAGAAATTCCTCCTTATTTCCAACCTAAATCTACCCTCTTCCAGTTTCAAATCATTGCCTCTCATCCTACCACTACATGCTTTTTACAAAAGTCCCTCCCCAGCTTTCTTGCAGGCCCCCTTCAGATACTGGTAGGCCACAATAAGGTCTCCCTGGAGCATTCTCTTCTTCAGGCTGAATAACCCCAACTCTCTCTGCCTGTCCTCACAGGAGACGTGCTCCAGTCCTGTGATCATTTTTGTAGCCCTTGTCTGGACACATTCCAGTAGATCCATGTATTTCTTGTGTTGGGGTATCCAGACCTTGACCTAATACTCCAGGTGGGGTCTCACAAGAGTGGAGTAGTGGCGGAGAATCACCTCCCTTGGCCTGCTGGCCATGGTTCTTTTGATGTGGTCCGGAATGCAATTACCTTTCTGGGCTACACTTACATATTGTTGGCTCATGTGGAGCCTTTCATCAACTAGCACCCGCAAGTCTTTCTTCTCAGGAGTGCTCTCTATCTATACTCTGCCTAGCTTGTACTTGTGCTTGGGAGTTACACTTATGCACAGTTTAATCAAATTAATCAAGTGGTTCCCGTGTGCATTTGGCCAACTGACTTCAGGTCTCTAACAGTAGAGAAAATGTTTGCATTGTTATTCCTCACATGATTCACAATCACTGTGTAGGCAAAAAGAGACAAACAGAAAAATTACCACTGAAGTCCCTCACTGCAGCACAGATCCTCAGCATCATCATCACAGTCAGAACCTGGTTAAGCTAACTGAACTGTCAGAAGGTTTTGAATTGCCATAACTTTCATTACAGGTAATGCAAAGGTGTTGATCATTACTGCTGGAGGTGTTTCATGGCAGTAGCACAGAAGTTTTACCCATATCAACTGCAGAGCCCATATGGACTGGGTTCAGGACCCACTTGTCACTTTTCCTCTTAAAATACAAAACTGGAACACTGCCATTGCATGAAACTACTGCCCTGAATCAGCTATACAGACTTACACATTGTTGCTTCTGCTCCTATACTAGAACTGATTTTTCACCATGGAAATTTAGGACTGTGACCAGAATGGAGAAGCCTTTCTACCTGGGTATCCTTTGCAATGAATGATAACAGTTGTTACACCTCTTGGTATAAGCCATCACCTGCTAACAGCTGTGCTGTCAGACATACAAGGCACTGAGAGGCTACTTTGCCAAAGCGTTCTTGACAACAGTTTATCTAATACTACCCTTAGCTTAAAGTGCACATTGCTGGCCCAGCTGACCCCACCAAATGCTGAAATATTGTGGTATCTTTGTCAACTGCTAAATGAGTGAGAAGCTTAATGATGGAACTACCTTCACTATGGTGTTAATATTAAGCATTTACTATAATATCAATTGTGCATGCCTCTAGAATATGCCTTCATTTGAACTAAGGCTGAAATGTGGTCAATTTGAGTTTCATTTATTTTCCACAGAAAATTTCAACTAGTATGATGTTTTAACATTTTTCCAGAATTCTTTCAAAGTACACTCTTATTTATACCCTATCAAAATAATTTCAAGTATAAAATGCATGATTCCCTGAGAATATTCACACCAGATTGTCTTGCAGAGAATCTGGTCGCTTTCTCTTCACTGGGATGCAGAATGATGCCAAATTTCACGCTCCCCCCTGCAAAACATGACCAAAAAATCCACCCAAACACCAAGCTGCCATCCTTCATGGGTCTGTACTCTAAGTTCATGCAGCACTCCTGAGAGTGGTCAACAGCAGATGGTCTGGTGGGGAGGGAATGAGTACAGAGACAGTCCATTGTTGCAAAAAGACTTGCATAAAGGGTTCTGTTGTGCCGACACATTTGGCAGTTAACGTACAGACAAAATAAGCTCTTTTTTGTGAGTGCGACAGGGTTCTTGAAGGATAGTCCTTCAAGAGTCTCCTATCACTTAGTTCTCAGAGGTGCTTGCATAGAGGACATAAGCTTAACCTACATTCAAAACTGAACAATCTCCCAAGACTTCAGGAGATCATATGTTCTATATACATTTCTACAGTGTGTGTTTCCATAAAGCCTTCTTTTTAGCACAGATGGACAGACATGTCAGACATCTGGCATTCTCCAAAGCCTTTCTAGTATGCTCAGGATATCTAGAACCCTGTGAATTTATTGTTCAGGATGTGCAATTAAAACTATGCAAATGCAATATTTTAAATTCAAAGGAATTACATATCAGGAAGGGTAAATATTCCTTCTGCCTTATCAAACAAAACCCTCTGAACCAATTTCTGCCTGAAGACTACCAGTCGACTCTTCATTTTACTAAAATACCTTAAAACATTTGGGTAAATGCAAAAAAAGTCCTCAAATATGCTGTTCAGAATTTACTTCTGTTTCAAATGTAATAATTCATCTTTTACAGTAAGATATCAGCTACATATGATCTAATGGGAAGTAAAAAATATTTTCCTTCCCACTTCTGCTACTTTAAACAGTGTTGGCAGCTTTTGTATAATGCTGAATGGAACAAAGTGAGTGTTCATACTTCTGACATTTTACCCAAAAGATTGGAAAGTGATGTGGTAGCAATAAAGACCATCCAGATACCTATCTATTTTTTTTTTCATTTGTAGTCTGCTTACTGACCTAAGACTTACGGTCTTTCTCCTTCAGGATGCCAGAGTCAGTAAAAGCCAAACACAGTAATTAAAACAAGTTTATCATTTATCTCTTCTAAAAGAGCTTTTAATGATTATTAATTTAGCTTTTGGAATAATCTTAAGATTTTTTGAGGAAGGGAAGAGGGGACAAGACTATACTTTTTGTTTAGAAATACCAGTCTTGCCTTGGATCAGCATCTCAAACACAAGTTCTTGTTAAAAAGTTTTGCTAATCTAGAGTAATAGTCCTTTAGCTCTAGATTCCCTCCATAAAGGCAATTATACCTGTATTGTCTCTCAAGGATGGTTAAAACCATAGAGAGCTCCCCAGTGTTCCCCATAAGACCACTTGTTCCAGTCACTGGAACATTTTTATGGTTTTCTTCTGATCTACTCAAAGTTTCTGACATGTTTACAGAACAGTATGGCTCACAGAGTTAGTGAAATACTACTACTTCCTACTTCACAAATGGATCTCCAAAGTATTTGAACACTCCTCATCACCTCTGTACTTTGATTTCTAAAGACAAGGTCAGCATAGAAAAACATAGCAAGAATTTTAAAGAGTATTCTCTACCTCTTGTTCTGCCATTTGATATTCAGACAGACATTATTTCAGCACTTCTTAAGCAGTTAGTGTTGAGGCATACATAACGTGAACATAATTTAAGAAGTTTTACCTAATGTTGCAAAGCTTATCGGCAACAGGAACGGAACTAGCATCTCCTGAACAGCATTGTATCCTCTGCAGTTACAGAAAGACACAGGAGGTATCCTTATATTTCAGGACCAGTTAAATTACAAGCAAATAGCATTTTTCTCAGTTCCTCTACAATATACAAGAAATGTAAATTCCTACAGCCAGTTTCGATTGATGGAACAAGCATCTTTTTAGCTTTATGCAAGGATTACTGTTCAGGATTCATTACTTCCAAGAAAAACAAGGAAAGAATCATTGTGTTGTCTGGGACACTATCCCATCTTAAACATCAACAGGTGAGGCTGAAGTCTCTCTTTTCTGGGAGAAGTACATTATTTTTATTCACTTTCACTCACAAAAACTGGTTGTACAACCAGGCTAGAGGAAGACCCTCTGGCAGCCAGGCTTCTAGCTTGCTTGAGAGTCAAAATAATTGAGGTAAATTACCTGTTATTAAAAGTGCTAAAAGCAGTTTCAAAATGCTTAAATACTTTACTCACTATTATGGAAATAGAAAATAAATTTGAGCAAATGTAAATTTCTATTACCTAATAAATTAATAATATCAATACTTCAGTCATTAAAAATAGCAAGAACTCCAAAATGAGCATTAAAAGAGGATCAAGACAAAATTTCAGTGGCATTGTGGAAATAATAGTCCATACAAGGAGGTTTTAAATGTAATTCAAAAGACTTAAGAAGCACAGTTGTTTGTTCCAAATACTAATCTACATTCCTTAGTAGCTTTAGGACTAGCAAGAATATGCCTTCCTAAGTTTCACTTTAATTGACTAGAATTCCTGAAATGTTCTTTTGCACTATAGAATTATAAATGAGTGTTCTTGTTTCATTAAGATGAAGAAGGTCCATTCCACAGAATAATCAGGCAGGCTGCTGTGACTGCACAAGAAAGATCACCTCCTACTTCTTCTCATCATTTCTGATTTAACTTCAGAATTGTGGGAACATGAAGGTACAGCAAACAAAGCAAATCCTCAGATACTGGCAAGCCACTATAGATAATTGAAATGGATTGGATTTGAAATTCTAATTCTCCTGAATTATCTGCTGCTTACACCTATTTTATTTAAACTCTAGGCACTTACCCTCCCTTCATTTCTCCTAGCAAATTGATGTAGAAAGCTTCTCTTAATATTCCACCAAACAGCTTCAGACATGTAGTAAATATGTAGAAAAATCATTTTGGAAGATTGTACAGGTCAATATATTTTGACTCTTGCAATATGATGCTGAATCATAGCAACAGGCATTAGATTAAGGAATGTGTAGCAAGTATGCCTCACGCATTTCTGATTAATTCTGGATATCTGTTCATTCAGATAAGTAATGAGAACCAGAAAGTATTTCTTAATTTATTTACAGATGCCATATCTGTACACTTCTTTTGCCTTTTAAATTCTTAATTCAAGGAGACTACAAGAGCTAATGTTCAAAGCCAACACAGAATCACATACTGTAGCTTAAATGTTTATTAGCTTTGTCATTAGAGCTGTTCAGAGTTCTGACTGTTTTTCAGACAAAAGCATAAAAATAATTTCCCACACATCATTTATATTTGAAGTGATTAGAATATTGGTTAGACAGACAGGATATCAATATAAAGCCTAATTGAACAAGACAAATTGTATGTCAGACCTGCTGACCTTTTCAGAGTTACCTTTGTAATCTAATGTTCCCACTGGCATTGTCATCTTCATAAATATCAAGACATACCAAAAATAATGAACATCCTGCAATACAAGGAAATCTGGCTTTCTATCTGCTGGAATTCAGGTTTGAGACAAAACAGCACAGCATCCAAATACATACATGAAAAGCGATGCTACTAACAATTTTGAAGTCTTACGGGTCTCATCTATTAGCACCCACAACTTCATACTTACATCTCTTTCCTTCTGACTAACTAGTTCAAACAATTTAAGTAATCCCAACACCACAACAATAGAATCCTGTCAAGAAACCTATGCTTAACTCTACTCCTCCAATTACAGTTGAAGTGCCTAACTGAGCTAGTGCAGTTCTTCTCATGATAAACTGAGTTCCTTTTCTACTCAGTAAGGTCTCAAGGCTTATCCCCATGAAACAAAGAGCTGTGTTTTGATTTAAGTTTTATGAAAGGAAAATAATCTGCTCCACTCACAAAAAAAAAAAAAAAAAAAAAAAAGAGAAAAAAATTACCTTGTCCTAAAAGCATAACCCTTGTAGATTACTGGCAAGTAGGTGTGAATAAGCAATCAGAGAAGTAGTTGGACAAGAGATAATTTAGAAATATTTGGTCATTCAGTACGTACAGTTTGAGGTCACCAAGGGACTCATAACATATTAAAATATTACCCAGAGAAACCAAATTAATTCCTTGCTTTGGCATGCATGAAATAAAGCGGAAATCACATTGCAGAAACTGGAATGCATTTGCATCGAGGAAGAGTAATTGCTAGATTTTTCTATTCATAAAGTTACATTCTGGTCAGTTTATGTGGTTATGAAGAGCATCACCAAGCGGGTACTGGACTTAACAGAATTTTGAAGTTATAAGGAGTAAAGAAGGAGAGCAAGGGAGATACATGGTATTTTGAGGTTATTTGTTTTTTAATAGTATGTAGGTTGTCAGTTAAAATCCTTCAGTGAGGATCATTTAAAAAAAAAAAAAAAACAAAAACACAAAACCCAACCTAATCAACTCATTGTTATTTGGTAGCATGGACACAATGAATTTGGCAATCTGCAACAGCCCAACAGGTATTTGTGCCTGCTGAAATACTGTGGCCAGCCAGCCTGTGAGCACTTCCCTGGAATTCACCACAACTTACTGGAAGGAAGCAGCTTATTAACTTTTTCTGGTGATACTTCTGCTGCAGCTATCAACTAGTAGTTCCTCCTCCAGTAACATGCTGGTCTCTGATACTGATGCTGAGCAGCTTTTCCTATCACATGAGCAAAGCAAATCCATCTGTACACAGCATTTTATATTAATGACATTTGTAGAATCTGACATCCTAGATAGCAGTGAGAATTTAGAACAGAATTGTTCAGCTGGGAGAAACCTACCATGATCATCTAGGTCAACTGCCTGGCTACTTCAGGGCTGGTCAAAAGTTAAAGCATGTTATTAAGAGCATCATTCAAATGCCTCTTAAATACTGCCAGGCTTGGGGAATAAATCAGCTCTCTGGGAAGCCTGTTCCGGTGTTTAACAGCTATAGCTAAGATGGGCCTTATTTGAAATGGCTAGGGGGTGGGATGGACAGACAGCAGAGCAAGCAACATTTGCTTGAGCTCATAAGAAAATTAAAAGTTTCTGCTGGAGGGGAAAGAAAGAAAGAAAAAAAAAAAAAATAAAGCACCACACTAAATTAAACTGCTCAAAATTAATGACAACGTTAAAGTCACTGCAGGCCTGAAATATATCTCTGTGTGTTGAAGTCAGGCAGATAACATATACCATTTTTTCCATAAATTGTGGTGCATTTGTTCTAATGCACACTACCTAGGTTCAAAATTTGAATTACATTTAATTTAAAAACTTGTTTCCATAATTTATCACAAAAACAAATGAAAAAAAAAATCAGGTACATATTCATAAAAGAACTAATCATCCATAGACATGTCTTGTCAGACACACAACAGTTAATTATTTAATTGATTTCTTTCCTTTGGCCCAAATAAGCAAGTAGCTTTCCAGCAAGTAATCATTTTTCTGTACAATAATTAGTCCAGAGGGAGCTTTTGGAAAGAGTTCAGTACAAGTGTAGTTAACACCAGTGAAAACTGCTTTTGAACAAGCCAAGTAAGCATTCACTTGTCAACATTTGAGCACAAAGACTTTAATCAAAGCAAATGGTAAATAATTCCAGCACTGCTGAGTGGTGTTACAGGCTAGATTTATTTAAGGTCACTAAAGACAGCTTTGTTTATGTACTTTGAACCCTGTATGTAAAGCACTAATTAAAGAGCCCTTTGTATGTGCCTTCACTCTAATTTATCAAGGGCAGCTCCATCAATAAGTAATACAACATGATCAGACTTGGACTTCAAATTTCCTTGAGTGTCTGTAAAGAAAAGCAAACTGTTCCCTGTGCACATACACTGTTTCTTGTAGTATGCCTTAAGCTTCCATCTTTAGCACTCCTAGGACACAAACCATCAATCGGAACCGTAGTACTGCAGTTAAATCTAAAGCAACATTGCTGTTTAAGCTAAACCAGACTTACCTGTAAGTCTAAGCATAACTTTAATCTGTAACCAGCATAACTAAGAATATTTGTATTAGAATCACAGAATCACAGAATGTTAGGGTTGGAAGGGACCTCAAAAGATCATCTAGTCCAACCCCCCTGCCAGAGCAGGATCACCTAGAGTAGGTCATACAGGAACGTGTCCAGGCAGGTTTTGAAAGAGAAGGAAACTCCACAACTTCTCTAGGCAGTCTTTTGCAATTTGTATAGAAGCTGCAAAATGCCACCTGGAAACCATAGATGATAATGCCTTAAGCAATGGAGAGCTCAACAATATTGTTTTAAAGTTACTATCTACATCAACTTCTACTATTTGTTCTCAAAATGATTTTTCTTTAAAATACAGCTTCTCTTGAATCTGGTAAATTGAAAATGGTGTTAGTAGCTCTGCAGATGCAGTTACTTGGTAAATATTCACCAGCTTGTTTTGACTAGTTTTAATTTGCATGATATTCCAGCTCTTTGAACACTGTTATCAAACCAATTTGCATTAGTAGTTGATTAATAAGTATATAGCAACCCCTCTTCAACATAACTTTTTTTTTTTTTTAATAAAGAGTTCCATGCATAATTTTTTATTACATACCAAATACTTGCCTATAGGATCATCAGTAATTAATACTGTAGTGAATCATAATGCCCCCGAACAACATTTCAGGCGCATTAAAACATTCATGAGTAAGTATTCCTCTTTAATTAACTGGCTCTACTCAAATCCCTGCAAACTCATTCTGAACTTAAAAGTCAAGTTCCAATCTTAAACCAGCATCAAGTACAATAACTAAATCCCAATAACAGAACTCAAGAAATCTGGTAATAATGCACAAACTCATGCTTGGATAGGTATGTGGTTTCATACCACAAGGAACAGTAGGAAAATTAAAGAACAATTTGGCCTTGCACATAGTCTAATCATGGACTTACAAGACTTATTTCTAGTCAAGAACCTCATTATGAGTTTAAGCATTGGAAACAGCTGCCTAAGAGCAATTCTTGAGGAGAAAGTTTGAAGGTCTAAAGGTCAGTGTGATGACATTATCTAAGAGGAGAACCACAATGGCATACATAAACACAATCATTTTGTTCATCTAAGTTCTTCCCAGTGAAAAACTGGAGATCTATTATGGCCTCATTTAATATATGTGAATGGCAGTGGGGCAGAATCCACAGGGTGCTGAATGATCAGAAACCTAAAAGACAATAAGGGATGCATAAAGATTTGCTGTTATGTAACATTAGGAGAGATAAGAAAGAAAGCACATCACAGCATTCTAGTAAGAAGCAGCAGGTAGAAATAAAAGAACCTTTCCCAGCCAATTGCTTTTGCTCATCATAAATAAGTTTAAAATTGTGTGTAATTTTTTTTCTTTTCAGTTGTTTACAATTGGAAATTCTTCAGGTGAATATCAAAAAATATATATCACAAAACTTAGGCAGAAAATATAAATCTATCTATAAACTTCCATACTTGAAATTCTACACCCACTTGGAAATGACAGAGGCATAGTTAAAATTGTTTTATATGTAGAGAGATCGAGTGTCAAGAGCATCAGAGCTTAATTATTATTTCCTTTTAAATGAAATAGCTCATGAGGCAAAGCAGTTCTAATGAACAGAAATCAAACCTGCAAATTTAATTTGTTCACCTCTCCTAGCAATCAGCTTCCCTGCATAGAAAGGGATCAAAAAGTTTTCCAAGGTAAGCCATAGGCAGCACAGAGTAAAAATTGCTAATAAATTGTTTGGCATTATTTCTCACCAAAAATAGGTGAGTCTAAACTATTAGTGATTGATGTTGAATGCACTATTACCAAAAAAAGAAATGGGAGGAATAAACTTAGTTTCTAAGTATTCCAAATAGTCTTTGCAGCTGTATAAATCATTATGGAAAACAGCACACTGAGTACTACATCTGTTCTTCCCCTACCCCCATCAATCTTCCAGCCAAATGAATATTCAGAGACTTCCTTTGACCTAAAGTTATATTCTAGTTACAAAACTAAAACAAGACACAGTGTTTTTAGCAAGATACCAAGTAGACCATCCTGACATATCCATTAACTCCCCAGTTTGAGGCCTATTGTTTAGGTTTCTTCCCAGAAGAACTTGAAAAGGGAAAGAATCAGACATCATCACTTGTAGTTTCAGTGACGTTCTTAATCTAAAGTGCAGAAAAACAAAGGAAGACAATACTACTTTCATCTATTTTGTGAAAGGCTATTAATTCCCCTGCAAATTCAGCCTTTTCTTTCAAAACTCTTTGGACTTTACTAAAATAATTGACCAAGCATGAAGCAGTTTAAACAGTTTTGTAGAGCAGTCTCCTCTTACACAAGAAGTATCTGTTGCATGCAGTGTTAGATAAATTTGGTAAGAGAAGAATCCCCTTGCTTCTATCTGAGCCTCAGAGATTAGAGGGGCTAGGGGTGGCTGGACTTCTCCCTTAATAGATATGCCAATTTAATTTTTTAAGGGAACAACCTAGTTTTGAGAAGAAATAGGAGACAGAACTCATTATTCTCTATCATCATCAAGAGAAAGAGATGCAACTACTCCCACCAAAGCCCCTAAGTCTCAACAAACATATGACTGGTCATCCATTGTGAAAGAAAGAAAGAAGGAAAGAAAGAAAAGAAAAGAAAAGAAAAAAGAAAAGAAAAAAGAAAAAAAAAAAGAAAAGAAAAAGAAAAAGAAAAGGAAAGGAAAGGAAAGGAAAGGAAAGGAAAGGAAAGGAAAGGAAAGGAAAGGAAAGGAAAGGAAAG
>JAAGNO010016212.1:18953-45104 GCA_033439905.1 Ceryle rudis | reverse complement strand
CTTAAAAGTGGCTTGAATTGCAAGTCTGAACAAGATCTTTATAGAGAGACACTCCAGCGAGTGTTGTTAAATCCACACTCAAAGAGACAAGTTTACAGTTCTGTACCTAAGTAGAAAACAGGAAAAAAATGTCTATAATCTCAAAAGATTAATTTCCCACATGGTATACATGGTATAAATGCTCGGTTTGGGAGAGATTTGGGTTTTTTTGGGGCACAACCTCTGTATATTTGTTAGGAAGGAAAAGAAGTTACTGTTCCTTTGTGGAGTCTGAGCATTGTCTGAGATCCCTTGTTTTCCATGCACCTTGATTTCCATTATATTGCTGGACCTACATCAAAACCATTATGTGGCATGGAAATATTTCAGTGAATTATTTCTACATTCTGAAACTTAACAGGTCTCTTCAGAATTATTAGTACAGATTGTTGCTCTCTAGTAGATTGTATTTTCAGTATCTGGTCCTTCAGTGCAGCTCATTGGGAATGCTGCTGAGATTCCTGTTTTGACTGCATTGTTTTGCATTTTGCAGGAAGCAATTGAGAAAAAGGAACAAAGAGCAAAACGCTTTCATTTTCGAGCTGAAGTGAATCTTGCCCAAAGGAACGTGGCGCTGGATCGGGACATGATGAAGAAAGGTATGAGTTTATCCAACAGTCAAAAAGAAAGGATCCCTTTGTTTGCTTCCTCGCTGTTCCTTTCCTTGATTTATCCTCTTAATAATCCCCAGAGGTTTTCCCAGATCATTGCCAAAAGAAATTACTTTGGGTTTTTTTCACCTTTTTATTCTGTCATTATTTGTTTAAACTTCTTGCCAGTTACCAATTCACTCCTTATTTTACCAACCCCAAAAAGAAGACAACACTTTTTTTGTCTACCTCATTTACAGTTTGACAACAGCACCCAGTGCTACATGTTCAAGATCTGTTTTCTGGATCGGTGCTTCTTTAAGAATCTTTAAATTCTTTGGAGCGACCAGACTTTGAGCACTAAGTGGGGGACTCTGTCCTGTGCGCGGCGAGATCAGATTCTGTGCTGTACGCGCAGTGAAGCTGTACTGGCGATGCCTGTGCTCTTAGATGGAAAGCTGGGCACGTTGGGGTATAAGCAGATCAGCCGGGAGATGTGCGCACAACAGATCTGTGCTTTTGGCATCCAGTTCTCATGGCGTTTTTCCCACTGGCAGCTTGGACCTCCTAAGCCGTGGCCTGTAACAGCCCTCCATCAGATGGTACCAGTGGAAGTGCTTTGTGCACGTGTCCTGCTCTCAGGCCTCATCCCTATTCTGACTCTAGTACTTAATGGTAGTACTTTGGCAGCATCTAAATAAAAAAAAACAAACCAAAATGTTTTTAAGGCAGTTTGATTACTGTGCTGTACCTGCATCTACCAATGCTTGTGATGCTACCTCTTGTTAATTCTCAGTTTATTTAAGTTTGGAATTGTGGAATAATAATTCAAGTTAGGATGTTTTAGAGTGGTGTGCATCATCCGTTGCTTTAATGAGCTTCCCTTTTGCTTATCTAAAATAGTTGCTTTATAAAGCAGTATGTTACTAATATAAAAGCTTGCTCTATAGAACTAAGTACCAGATTTGTATCTCTTCCTCTTCATAGCAATTCCTAAAGTGAGACTGGACACAATTTACATTTGTGGGGTGGATGAGATGAGTACTCAGGACATCTTTGCCTATTTCAAAGAATATCCTCCTGCTCATATTGAGTGGTTGGATGACACATCATGTAAGTACATGGAGTCTTTTGTGTGGAATTTTTCACTCTTATTGGTCATAGCTGTACTTCAGATGTCTTAGTGGCTTTCAGAGTCACCCATCTTTGTCTGTTGCAGTTTCTCTGTCATTTGCCTTAGTCAAAAGAGATTTAGAAGGAAAGAGTTAATAGCATAATTATGGTAAAAATGAAACCCACTATCTGATTATTATTGGAAAGACATAGTGTAGAATAACTTGTGGGTCTGGGGGTGGGGGGAAGGACTAAAATTTTGTGCTCTTTACATCTTAACATAAATAGTGTGCCTGCTGTGACTGTCACAGAAGTTGCCATTCTGAGAGAAGGTCACTGAGCTGTGTGCAGGCAGGCAGGTGGGTATGGGTTTGTGCTGCGAAGGAGCAGACTTGTTGCTGTATTTGTTTGGTGTATTCTCAAAGATAAGTTAGTGGGTGGAAGAAGGTAGCTGCTGAATGTGATTTACATAGATGGATGGGAAAAGGAACGTAAATTCCCATTGCAGGGGCTGTTTCAGGGAGTAAGCAGGCAGGGAGATTGCCAGAAAGATAGCAGGTTGTTGACAGTCCTGCTTTCTTCACTGAGACTAAAGAGTGTGCAAGTGCTGTTGGCTACAGTTGGGTGCTGGATCATGGAACTGGAGGGCTCTGAGATTGTCATGTGGCTAGAAACCCTCTAACTGAAATCATAGAAAAAGAAGTAGGAGTCAGTACAGGTTTTCCAATTGGATTGGAATTGCTGGAAACTGGTTTATTGCCAAGCACAGCTAAGGCCTGAGAATTAGTAGCGTGATTCCCTGGAATGACCCTGAAGGAACTGCATTCCCACGCAAGATAAAAGATCTGCTACACTATGAAATATTGGAAACCTTGAAGTCACTGTGTCACAGCTTCACAGACTTGCCATAAAGTGACAGAGAATTTGAAATGCAACGAGCCCTGGCTGGACAATCACAGTAAAAGCTGCTAGATAAACCTGTGATGATGCATAAGCAGGCGCACAGCTTAACTCTCTCCGAGGCTGCATTTCTAAGATTGTTTGATTATCCTTTTTCTGTCAGATTATCCTTTTTCTTAAATGTTACGTGAGTAAATTCAGCGTGGAACCGGAGTGAACTAGCAGTGTAAAAATGCAGACTGCAGAGTCGTGATAATGCTTTACCCCGTTGTGGTTAAAACACATCTTTTTAACGATGAATTTTCATGCTGTATCTTGAGTTAGTGTGCCAACTACATTTGGTGAAAATATCAAGAAAAAAGCATTAACTTTTCGGCATCGATTTGCATCACAGCATGGCAAAAATTTTAAGGTTCCCAACTGAATTGCACCTCAAAGTGTCCTAGTGCAAAGGTGAATTCAGACAGTTCTCTGTCTTTCAAGCTGAGGAATGTAAAATGACAAAGGCTGTGCAAAGCAGATGGGCATATATATATGGAAAGTTATTAGCCAGTCATTGAAGTTACTATCTGGGTGTTCTTCAGTAATTCTTACCTGCTCAAATAATGTAAGAGAATGTTTTATTTTGGACACTATAGTTTTCTTGATGCCTGAATGCAGCTTGCTTAACAGCAGAGCAGAAAATGACGTGTGTTGCTGTATTTGCACTGAATGCATCCGTGCAGAAAGCTTTTGTTCCAAACCTGTTTCTAAGCAGTTTTAACTCTTTCAATTTTGACATCTGTGAAATGCTTTTAATAGTCTTAAGTTATATTTTAGTACCACTTGCTGATACTGAAGGCATATATGAGGCATATACTGAATCATATTATTAATCTGTGTACATGAGAATCTGTGTCAAGTGCTTGAGCAGTCTCTCCTGGTTTCCCCTCTTCCAAAAAGCAGGATAAAAGATTAACAGAATTCCATAGTAAAGTCCAAGGTTCTGTTAAATTGCCAAAGAGGAAAAAAAAAAAAATCAAGGCTCTTTCTTTGACCTTCCCCCCGCCCCCTTAATTGCATTTCTGTGTGAACACATTTATGGAATACACTGACCCTGATTTAATAGCCTAATTTGCTGCGCTCAGGAAGCAGTGTCTAATGTATATAGCTGTGCATTTCAGTTATTTTGGGGTTGATCTGTTGTTGTCTGTGTTGGTTTGGGTTTTTTGTGCGTCCTCCATCTTACCATTTGTGTTAAAGAATATGACTTTCCCTGCAAGAGGTTTAATCTGATGACTTTTTTTGTTGTGTCTCTATATAAGAACATTTCTGAACTTCTGTTAGTAAGTTCTCTCCAGTAAGGCTGTGAATGCAACTTCTTGGTTATACAAAATACATTTTATTTCCGTGTGTGTCTGTGTATGTCATAGGTAACGTGGTCTGGCTTGATGAAGTAACAGCAACACGGGCTCTAATAAACATGAGTTCCTTGCCTGATCAGGAGAAAACAAAAAGCAGAGAAAACAATGAAGAAAAGACAGCTGAAAAACCCAAGAAAGGTAGATTGAGATATGCACATATAGACATCATCTAGAAAAATCAATGAAGCTTTAAACTTGTGCTTGGGTACTGCATAATCTAAATTACTGAAGGAGCTTCTATCATATAGTTTCAGGTAAATGTATTCTGCCACTTTAAAAAAGGCTTTCATCTTGGAAACCTTTTGAAGAAGCTGCTTCTTAAAAGGTGGGTTGGAGCTAGACCAAAAGCAGTAATTCAGCTGGTTCTGAACACGTTAGACGCGGGGTCATACTCAGAGCTGGTATTTAAAATGGTGCATATTGCACAGAAATGTCTGTGTGATGTGCGTACAAAGGCAGGAAAAGGATGGATTCTGAGTGTGGAAAAAGCAGGTGTAAGAAAAAAGTCCTGTTTTTGAAAAGCCACCGTTGATTCCTTTCTTGATCCAGCACCGTCCGTTAAATACGTCCTTCACACTGAGGTGACACTGGATCACTTCAGCACTCTTAATTTTCCCCATTATACTTTCAAGAGTGAAGCACACTGAAAGGTCAGGTAAAAAAGAGCAAAGCAGCAAAAGCACATCTTAATATCGTGATTAATCTGGTACCTGAATGCCTTAATTGTCAATTTATTTTACTTCTATTGGTATAAATTTGAAATGAGGCCTTTGCTACCTTAGGACTTCTTGGTGTTAGGCGGGTGTGATCAATTGCTGTGCTTCAAAGTACTGTGCAGAGCAATGTTGTATCTATTAACTCTTCCATAGGTTTTGCTTAAACATGCTCTATGAGCAAAATGCAAATAGCCAGTCTCTCTTATTAGATGTTTGCAGTGCTGTCGGAAGCCTTTCTAGAAAGTTTGGGGTTTAGGGCTTTGTCAAAACAAGGGATCCTTCATCCCCTTTTCTTGTTGCTTTTCTCCACAATGCAGTGGCTCCTCAACCATCCATGTGACTTCAATATTTGGGCAAATGTTGATAATGCTTCAAGTAAGACTTGTGATGAAGTTTTTGGGGGATTAGTGACTGTTTTGTTTAAATGGAGCATAAATATATGTAATTAATCTTGTTGGCTATAAATTGCATATTACATCATCGTTATACCACATCTCAAAATAAAACTGTCATCTAAATTAATCCTGTTCATCTGGAAAAGTTGGATGTTAGATAAAGTACAAACTGTTCAATTGCATCTTAAGGTGCGAGATGCATCCAGATACACTGGAGTAAACTGGCTTAGTTGCATTCCTTTTTTAGATAACAATCTGAGGGCTGTTTAGGCATTTAGGGAAGCAAAAGACTGGTCTTTGCTGTGAGAAGCATGAGAAGTTTATCATTTGGGGGGGGAGGGAAGTGCTTGAATGCTATCCCTGATGGAACTTAATTCCTCAGGTTTGAATTGGGCTCATTTGTTCCCCTAAATTCTCTCTTTGGTTTCAGTTGGGTTAATTGTGCTTTACTCTTTTCTTTGAACCCAGGTATATTTTCAGGAATTTTTGAACAGCTGCTGCTCTCTATTTTAAGATTTTAAGTCTATTGTTGGATGAGATTATGATAAGGAATGCTGAGATATAAAAGAGGGTGGGTTTTGTTTTTATGTTGTGGTTTTTTTTAGTGCTATGCCTATGAAATACTTTGAGATCTTTGCAGATGAAATTGGTATATGTTGATATCTGTCCATAATCACTAATTCTGTGGTTTGTTTTTGTCTGAGGATGGTTGGGGGGGAAGTAAATTCCTGTATCAATTTCCTTACTCTGACCTAAAAAGAACCCTGAAAAATCCAAGCAATCATTTCATAGCTGTAATTGTTCTGGAAGTGTGTGCTTTTTTATTAGTTATTATACTTTGAAATGAAGTCACTAAGGTTTTAATTGTGTTTTGTTTTTATTTTTTCTCCTGTTCTCTCTCAGAAACTTTGAAGCTTTTGAGTAATAACCCGCTTCATGTTGTTAGTATTGGATACTTATAGGTACTTGCATCATTTTAAAGGGAGACAGAAGGAAATATTCCTTTATGAACCTTCTACAGTCTTGGCCTTGCTAATCTCTTGCCATACCCTGAAATGCAGAACAATTTCATTTGCTTTCAAAGAATTAATAATCCATGCGTGCTGCAGGCAGTTATCTGCACAGAGCCCGGCTAGTTAATGTTATTCTGTGCTCACGTGTGCTTCAGATTTCTGTAGACATTTACTGGTTGGGTTATTCTCTAGGCTGCACAGAAGAAAGGATAAGACTTTCAGTTTGATTTCAGAGAATATAGCTAATAATAAATAACAAACTGTGATTGACACTCTAAAATGGAAGTTTTGTGTTTGTTTTTTTTTTTCCCCAATTATTTTCCTTCTTAGAAAAACAGGAGGAAAGTTCCGATGATGAGACAGAAGAAGGCGAGGTTGAGGATGACAATCCAAGTGACGTTGAGGTCAGTACAGGAGGAAAGCGAAAACACTATTCTGGACGTTTTGCTCTTGATGGCTGTAAAGTCTTCATGACATAAAGAGTTTTAACCATAAGTATTTGCAATTCACAACTTAATTATCAAAGTAAATTAGATGGGGAAATGACAGGAAGTGCAGATATGCTGTTGGTAAGAATAGCGCTGCGAGAGTGTTTTGTGAAAGTAGACTTTGAAGAGTGCCAGGGCACCCAGCACTAAGAGCTGGACTGGCTGCCCTTTTCTGCTGAGGGGAGGCAATGAAAGAACAATGATGGAAGGGACTGGCCTTTCAGCGGTGAAGGCAGCGCGTGAAGAGACAAATGGGCTTTTGGCTGTCCATAGAGATGTGTGGGAATCAGCATAGATATTGATGGTTTGTAAGTAATTTAATCTTTACTGGCTGAATATATAATAGGTGTGATTAGTATTTTCTTTAGGACTGGCTCAGTGAGCACTCGTACATCATGCGAGTCTGAGTGTTAGTCCCTGCAAAGCAGTTATGGGGGGGGGAAGCTTTTTAGTCATTGTGTGAGTGCATGAGAAGCTGGTAAAACCATTTAGATATGAAACAAGGAAAAAAAAAATCAAGTAGTTGTTTTTCAGTGTCCAAGCTGTGGTGGTTTTCTGCATTTCAGTCAGTAGTAGAGTGTCATTTGAAAATTACTGGGTTTAATAATCTGAGATAATGTTAGGAAGACAAGGAACTATTTAAAATCTTTAGGGCAAATTACTTCAAACATTCACATTAGTTTGTCTTCACTCAAAGCAGAGTTCATTTGAATATAATTTGAAAAGTAACTTTCTTAATAATCAGTTGATTGCTTCTCTGTAAGCAATCCATTTTCACTCAACAGTAATTTTATTTTTGAGTCCAAAATACCTTTTTTGCCCCCCAAAGTTGGATGCCCTCTCCCAGGTAGAAGAGGATTCTCTCCTGCGTAATGATCTTCGCCCTGCCAATAAACTGGCTAAAGGAAACAAGCTATTCATGAGATTTGCTACTAAAGGTAAATGAACAGCTTAACAAGCATAATGAATTAATCACCTGTTGTAGTTTTATTAGTTGACTAATAAATGTTACTTGAAGTACCTAATTTTTATTTGCAAAATTTTTTAGGTTTTTTTACTAATCATTAGATATTTGGATTTTGCAATAAATCCACATTTAATGTGTGAATTAAATCCAGTTCAAGTTGTATGAAAAGTATTGTACATAAAATTTTTTATCTCGGGCTCAGGGCATTCTTCCTAATACCACAGAATAGGTTTTATGATGCCTCTTTCCACGGAAGTAAATGTCACATTTTATAAATATGAAAATCATTTGAGACACTGATGAGGTATTACTGGAAATTATTTCTAAATACAGTTGAGATAATAAATTATATTTATGAGTAAAATAAAACTCTGGACTGTGTGGGAAGTGACACATCCATAAAGAAAAGAAAGGTCATGAATAAGGTAAGTACAGCCTCCAGCACTTAGAGTGGGATCTAATGCTCGGTTAAGCTGATACGTAGAAACTCAGTCTCCCTAGAATTAAGATTCTAGACACAAATAAAACTGTGGTGGTAGGAGAAATTTCAGAGGTGTCAGCAAAATTGTATCCTCCATAAAGGAGATTGAAGTAACACTGATCTGTAAGACCAGTCTGACTTCCACTCTTTCTGTCTTTGACTGGGTGGTTATTTGTTTTTGTGCTACTGTTGTAAGATATTCTAAGAGGGAAATGTTCCTTTCATTTATGGTTTTTTTTCAGATGACAAAAAAGAGCTGGGAGCTGCCAGGCGAAGCCAGTATTACATGAAGTACGGCAATCCGAATTACGGAGGCATGAAGGGGATTCTTAGCAATTCTTGGTGAGCATTAGATGGAGGAATTGGAACATTGCAGGTTTAGACAAGGTAGTCTAAAACTGGTTTAATATGTGATTTTTCTTCGTATTTAGTTTATGTAGATGCTGCTTATGTGTAAATAATGGTTTTGCAATGGAACTATGGATTTGCAAGGGGACTATTTTCTCTTGAAAACAAAGAATGTTAATATTGAAAACATTCAGAACAGATCTCAGACATAAATGTATGTCTGCTTTTAAAGTGAATGATAATGGCCTGTGCTTAATCCAGGACTGAATATGGCTCATTCATGATGCCTTTTCTGTGACAGAAACGTCATTCTTTTTATGGTGTTTCAGGAAACGACGATACCATTCACGTCGAATCCATCGGGATGTGATAAAGAAAAGGACGCTTATTGGGGATGATGTTGGCTTGACTCCTCCTTACAAACATCGTCATTCAGGTAATTGATGCCAGTATGTTGACCCTGTAAGAACAGAACTGGGGAATAGAGGGCCAGAAAGGACCTTAAACAGTGCCTCATGTAATCCCCTGTTGTGCAGAAACTTCAGGCTGCTCATTGGCTTACCAGAATAGCTGCTGCTTTTTATGTGATATTTTTCTTAATTTAGGACAAGGGGACTACAGCATCAAGGGCAAAAAAGAAGAAATACCTTATTTAGACTGCCTGGCAATTTGTCACACTTGCTCTGCCAATTCTCTGCTCTATGAAAAAGCAAGCTCTAGATGTAGAACAAGAAAGATTAGAAAATTCTATTAATTAGGTTTGAATAACCTACTCCCTAAGGTAGGGGGTGTGCCTTAGAAAAGTAATTGATGTAAAAAATCTTTGATGTGAGACAAATACAGTGTCAAAGTTTCATACAAGCAGCCTGTTAACATGCAGCCGTGGATGCATCAGCTCTCACCGATTCTGTGTGTAGATAATTTGTGCTTTCTGAAAAGCTGCTTGTGGGCTGCTGCTGGCTGAATTTAAGTTGTTGATTTCTGTTTAAACTGGTATAGGTGATAAATGCATGCTAATGATAGGTGCCTTTTTGACATTGCTGCTTACAGGACTTGAAAGGATTATCGCGGTGCCAGCAGTTGTCATGTTAAGCCCCACAAGATGGTAGGGATTGTAATGCTTAGTTCAGAAAGTGTGAACTGCACCTACTACAAGAGGCGGTTGTACGTTGTATATTCAGCCTGGCTTTATGCCGGACTGAATATATAAAGTGGACTTATTTTTAACTCCTGTGGCAAATTCCTTCTGCTTAGGCTATTCTGTATTCTAGATTTCACTTTGAGTACTTTGCAAAATATGCTCTCTCTTTAGCCTTAGACAACTGCAAAGATTCATTTGTAGTGGATTGTTAATTACAGCGATTTATTTTTTTTCTTACCTTGGTCTATTAAGGTACCTTATCAGAATGCCAAACTTCAGTTTATCAAAATGGCTTTGTTTTGCTGCAGGCTTAGTAAATGTTCCTGAGGAGCCTATTGAGGAGGAAGAAGAGGAGGAAGAAGATCAGGATATGGATGAAGATGACAGAGTTGTGGTAGAGTACCGTGATGAACTGCAAGCCTTCAAACAGTCCCGAGACCGCAGCGCAGCAAGACGCTCGAGTGCTAGTGCGTCTGATTCTGATGAAATGGACTATGATCTTGAATTGAAAATGATATCAACGCCCTCCCCCAAAAAGAGCATGAAAATGACAATGTATGCAGATGAGGTGGAATCACAACTGAAAAATATTAGGTAAAAGTTTCTTATTCTTTAAAACTATCAGTGAAAAGGCATTCTGAACTTTATTTAGTGACAGAGCTGTCAAAGCTTAAAGACAAACTGTTGAAGCTACTTTTTCAATTATTAACATTAATTTTGTAGTAGATGTTTTTTAAAATAAATACAAAACCCAGAAAATGCTGATGCAGGCTTTTAATTACAAGTAACAATTTTTAAATGTAGCTTCCTTTGCAGATTTTTATAACCTGCTTAGTGATAATAATGAAGCTCAACCTGGAATCAATAGAAATGTGCACAAACAAGCACAATTACTTTCTTGTGTTTCATAGCTAGGCCAAGGAGAAATAACTCCTCTTTCTCCTTTCCCCCTTCCTTTTTCTCAGAAAGAAGCATAACCCTTAAACGTTGATGACAAAAAGGAATTTATGTTCATTATGGGCATATTAATAAAAATCACATATGCTGTAGATTATTAAATTCACTTCAAAATGCGTCCCTTCAGTGGTATGATTATACTTCATTATAATGCTTTTTAAGAGTTTTGAGGTTGCTTATCTGCTCTGACCCAGAGGCACAGCCTTAAGGAGACAATACCTGCCTTGAGATGGATACTGAGGTACTCATGTGATATCAGTAAACTTAGGATTCTGACTGGAACATGTGCTCTTCTAAGTAATCTTTTTACCTCATGAAAACTCTGGTTTCTATGATGTAATTTTACATACAAATAGACATACTAGATTTCCTTTCATTTAAGGAGAGTCAAATCTATCTTTTTTTTTTTTTTTTTTCTGGTAGGAATTCCATGCGAGCAGATAGCATAGCAACGAGTAACATCAAAAATCGGATTGGCAGCAAAGGATCATCAGAGAAATTTGCAGATGTCAGACTACTGTTAGAAGAAAAACGTCAGAATAATACTGGGCCACGTCAGCCAAACAGCAGTGTAAAATCAGGTAATTTTAAACTCTTACATTGTGTAGAAGTGGACTGGCATATTAAAATGGATGTATTCATTTCACATCTGTGTTCTACTGCAGCTAACAGACCCGAGGGGATTCAGCAGCAGTTTCTGCGTCTATGCAGTTAATTTTTCCTCACTAAGAGACTGAGTTGGGGATTGCTTTAGGGAAAAATGAAGTATGTTTGAGTGAAAGAGCGACATTTATTTTTATCCAATTTACTTGCCTGGTTCTGTTTCCCCCCACTTTGTCTTTCTTGATTTGCTCTCTCCTTGAGGCAGAGATTCTGTGTAACTCTGAGGAGCAGCGTTGTCAGGGAGCTCACGTACAAAATAAAATGTGAAACATTAGCTACTTATATGAAAGAATACGTATATTATGAATATTTTTCAATTGGCAGAGTTTAGTTTTGGGCTTAATTGACTGTTGCTTTTTTGACTTGGGTATGTATAACTTCAGCTACTTAGTATCTAGAGGATTATCTGGCTGAAAAGTGAAAGATAGTCTCTTAATGTAAGGTAGAAGTTATGTTAGTTTGTTTTACCTCTCCTGAGCATTTTGGGGCTCTGACGAGTTGGTACATAAGTCTTAGAACTTCCTTTGCCTTTGTGTTTTTGTTTCAACCTTCTTTAAGACTGAGAATATCTACCTAAGGCAGACAAACTTCAGAATGTAAGACTCTCATCATGGGTTAAGTAATTTGGATTCTTATGTTCAGGTTTTCGTTGTAATCTGCAAAATAGCAAGTGGTATTAGAATTCTAAAGCAAGATGTCTATTACCTGAAAAGAATTGTTGAAGGCATATAAATTTCTGTGCATTCACACCTCATGCTGGATACATACGCACTGTGCTGCTAAACCAGAAATGCAGCAAGCCACAGAATAACTTAGTTTTGATCTTCTGGATGCAGCCCAACCTGAAAACATTAAATGTCAATGTGGGGGGGTGTGGTGAAAACTGGATAAACTGTATTGCAGACATTGTGCCAGGATTGAAGTCTGTCTAAAGTTGTAAAAACTGTACGAGCAGAAAATTACCTGGCAGAACTTGAGTAAATGCAACCCGATTTTTGTCATTTTAATCAATAAAAATATCCCTAGATGTGCGGCAAAGACTGGGGAAAAGACCACATTCTCCAGAAACTAAACCTCCAAGTAGTACCTCTGCTCCTCGTCGAGAACCAATATCAGATGTACACAGCCGGTTGGGAATCCCCAAGCAAGACGTAAAAGGCCTCTACTCTGACACCAGAGAGAAGAAACCAGGTTAGTTTTATGGAGAAAAATGTAATGCTGTAATTACTTTGGTTTGCTTTGCTTTTCTTTTAAAGACTATAAGAGAAATTTCAGCAGAGTATCATGAAGGCTGTTCAGCTGATTGAACAAAAATACCATCTTTCACTGCAGAGCTTTGAAATCTAAATCCATGTAGCTAGGTTGAGCTTAGTACTTCATGAGCAGTGTTTGTATATAGACCTGCTTAAAAGTAGAGGGCTACTGTAAAACGAGGGTCGAAACAGGGCACTAAACCAAGTGTAACAAATGCAGTAGCATTCTCTTTGGATGGGGAACAATGAGGAATACTGCACTGAGCCTCCCACATTTTCATTTCAGATAGTAATAAGTTCCATGCCAAACAGGGAAGTTTGGGAGAAATAAGAAATAAAAAAATTTGAAATGATAATTTAGTTCTTTAAGGTGGGAGAAGTACAAGGAGTATAAAGAGATGAAGTGGATTTAAGATGAGGTTCCTCAGACTACTTTTTTTCCTTAGTCCTGTCTTTTCTAAAAAAAAAAATGTTTGTTTTCCATCCAATTAGGTAATTTATGGACCCGACTGGGGTCTGCTCCGAAGACACAAGAAAAGACTTCAGATAAACATGAAAACTCTGTGACATCTCCAGAGGAAGATGATTCAGAGCTCCAGCGGGTTTGGGGTGCTCTCATTAAGGAAAAAGAACAGTCTCGGCAAAAAAAGAGTCGATTGGATAATTTACCATCTCTACAAATCGAAATCAGCCGAGAAAGCAGTTCTGGATCAGACACTGAATCATGATTGGTTTTACATTCTGATCCTCAAGATTGTGACTCTGCAGTGTGGCACGGTTTCCTTTGCCCAAAAGCTGGACGCTGGCAAAGACTTTGCAGTGAAGGTTCCGGAAGCGTCTCTGTTCCTTTTATATGTCAGCAGAGATGCGTTGCCACTTGAAACCTAAAGCAATCGCGTTTGTCTGGAGTCTGTGGTTGGCCCTGGGTTACGGTAGGGCATCGTCATATGTGTTTATTACAGCAAACCTGTAGTTAATTCTAGCAAAACACTTTTCCCCAAGCTTTGAACTTAAGAGGAAGAAATGCTCTGTATTTTTAAGACTACCTTTTTCTTTTTTTTTTTGTTCTTAATATTTTTAACATGGAGCCTTTTAACAAAATATTTTACACAGTTCATCCAAAGAACAGGGCATTTCATCATCAACATCACTGCCTTGCCCTTCTGGCTCTTACCAGCACCTTTTTCCTTTTCTCCTGAAGTAATAACAATAATGCTTCCTGGGTAGGCAGCCAGCAAGGATGAAGCGTGAAGAGCCTGTCACGTTCCCTTCCTCCAAAATACTGAATGTAAAATTAAGTTAAACGTTTTAGTACAGTGAAATTTCACAGAGTATCCAAGTAGCATCATTGCTCTCAAGGAATTCTGCTCATTTATTTTGGTGATACTGTGTTCTGCAGTTGTAGGGATAGGGATGTTCAAGACTGAAAAGTGGGATGTTTGAGAATTATGTCAATTCCCAAGGGTTTAATTTTTTTTTTTTGTTACATGATGAGAAAGTATATCTCGTTTCCTCTCTTATTATGTCTTGAAGAAATCTTAACAATTTAAAAGCATACGTTTTTATATTTGTGAGAACTTTCCTGTTGGCCACGGTGAAAGCTATAGTGGTGTTTTCCTCTGTGCTGTTTAACTCTCTCTATATAACCGAAAGAGAAAAGGAAAACTATAGGATCACTGTCTCATGTCAATACTTTTGAATGTTCTTATTGTATAGTACACGTGGATGTGGACATGGTTGACTTGTTACATTCAGCTTTTTTACCTGCACACCCTCTCTAGGTAGGAAAAGGGTTTGATCCATGTGCGGCTGCAATTTTTTTTCTTGTTGCCTATGGCGTTTATTTTGATTGCCAGTAATTCAAAATAAGGAATAATGTTGATACATCACATCCTGGTAAAGAGGACAGGTAGCAAAAACATTGCTATATTTTGATAGTCTGAAAATTTGTTTGCATTATCCCTATTTCCCAGGTTCTGTCAGCCCAAAATGTCTCTGAATATCTCTTCCTGTTCTGCTTTTTAACAAATGTTTTATCCCCCCTTTTTTTTTTTATTCCCCTCCTTATTTTTTACTAAGTTGAAGTAGGTTTGAAGCTTCACAAAACCAAGGAATCTTCAATTAACTTTTCGTATTGCTTTATTATGTGTAAGAATAGAAGCATGTAAAATTAAAGGTAAAATGAAAGGTACAGTGACTTAGAAGGGTAATCTGGGGTCTGACTGGGCTTCAAGCCTTATTTCCTTGTTTTGTGACACTCATCCTTGATTTTGTATTTAATTATTGAATATATAAATGTCTCCTAAAAGTACTGTTGAGAGTAAATGACTGCAATGTCTGATCACTGTAACAATTTCATTTTTAATGTGTGCTTTCTAATATCCCTTCAACGCTTTCAAATAGAACCTTACCTATACCCAACCCACCTCAAGATCCTGATCAATTTTATTTAACCCTCGTCTTTTTTTTTGCCAGTAAACCTTTTGTGTTGTATTTCTGCTTTGGATCCATTACGACCTTTCCTTTTCCTGAAAGTAGATGGTAGATACGAACCATGGGCTATGAAGACAGGCTTCTGCAGCGCGTGAACCCTTGCATGTTTTGGAGCTCGGCAACTGGTTGTGGCCTGCTGTTAACGTTGCTGCTAACCACCCTGTTTCTGTGTAAATACTCCGACCCTCAGCCTGGGGAAGGATGGACTAAACTGGTATGAAAGGCAGAATGTGAACGGAGAGTCTTTTCAGCTGATGGAAAAGATCTGAACTGGGGGAAAAAATCTGAACTAATGGATGCACAAAATCGAGGAAAACAACGTAAGCAAAGGCTTCATGTTCGGTGGAAAGGAGCCATTAAGACTGGGCCTGTCTTCCGCGTGGTCATAAATACACCTTGCAAATGTCCCCGTTAGTTGGGTCTGTTGTGCGTACGGTTTGGGGTGAGGGCTGTGTGTGCAAAGGAGACCTCAGTAGCTTAGTTGCAAGAAAAAGGTTGACTGTTGAAGGGACCTATAGAGAGATTTGGGGTGTTTTTGTAATTGTTTGCCTGATTTTGCTTTATGATGATGTGCAGAGAAGCCTTGAAAAATGTTTGCTGGCACCAGGAATTTGAGCTTTTATCTTCCTTAGTTACCTGAACATCAACTGCTGGGTTTTGAGAATTAAAAATGAGCACTGACTCTTTAGTGATTTTTTTTATTATTATTATTTTTATTTTTTCCTCACCGTGGTTAAATCTTTTTGACCTAGAGAGAGGTGGCAGAGGCAGTTTTGTTCTCGGTATTTTACTAAACTGAAATGATGATGAAATTTGTAAGAAGTTCGCCTTGGTCTTTTGCTGGAGGATCTGCGCCTCGGAAGGAACGCGGCAGAGCCCTCACCTGGGGGCGTGCTCCCATGGCTGCCCCGAGCGCGGGGCTTGTGTCTTCCTGGGGGCAAGAGGAGGGTCCCCTGAGACCTGTCCCCACCCGCAGTTAATGAACCCACCTTCCTCCTTCCAACCATGGAGAGGGAAGCTTAAAATCAGGGTCGTAGCGAGGCCGAGAGAAATCCAAGGCCCAGATCCCCGCGGCCTCACTGCAGGAAATGGCGGCCTGGGCCTCCCCCTCCTCGCTGGAGCGGTGGCACGTCCCGGCCGTCCCCCGCCGGCCGCGGGTGGTACGTCCCTTTCCCCGCCTTGCTGAGCAGCGCGCGTCCCGCCCCTCCCGCTCCGGGGCGGTACGTCCCAAGCCTTTATAAGCGCCCGCCGCGCCGCTTCCCGCCCTTTCCATCTCCCTGCGGCAGCTGGTAAGAGGGGCTATGCGGGCCTCCCTGGGGCCGGGGCCGGGTGGGCGTTGTGGAAGAAGGGCAGGGAGGAGGCCGAGACCTGGCTTGCGGAGCGAGGAGCCTTTATCGTTGGAGGTGAGGGTGTCTGCGTCCCGGCCCCACGCCCCCCGTGGTGGTGGCGGCGGCCTCCGCCGCGCTCCCCCGGCCCCAGGACCGCTCGGACTGGGCCCGACCATTGGACCGATCGAATGGGGGTGCGCGTGAGAGGGTAGGAGGGAGAACGAGCCGTTGGTGACGCTCCGCACGCGGGGGAGGGGTGTGGCCTCGGAGCACGTGGAGCTTGACCTCCCCCACCTTGTCCCCACAGGCCGGTTATGGCAGCGGGCACCGGTACCGAGCTCTCTGGGCCGCCGAGACCCCGTCAGCGGGCCCGGGACTGCGCTGGGGCGGCTGAAACGGCGCCTCGGTAAGTTGAAGAGGACTCGGTTGGCCTGGGAGCGTGTGGGGGGTGTCACTGCTGGTCCTGCGCCGCACGCCGCGTGGTGATGCCTTTGTCGAGCTCCTGGAGCTCGCAGTGAAAGGCTCGGGCGGGTAGAGCCTGTTTAGAGCCGGCTCCTTCCTCCCCATCGGCCTCCTGGCTGTTTTCAGGCTGGTCCCTCGCTGCTCACAGCGTCCTACGCTGCCGGGGCAGAGTCCTGCCGAGTGCAGAGCTCCGTAAGGGCCCTGGAGGTACCGCTTCTCTGGGCAGTCCTTGGCATTTATCTGCCTTCGATGGATTTTGTTTGCTTTTTTTATAACGCTGTTTTTAAGCAGCAGGATACTTGTTCGGTTAATGGATGTGCCAGTCTTTCTGTGTAGTGAACGTTACAGCCTTAGAATTGGTGGCGTGTGGATTTTCAATCTGAAAATTGCCCTTATGGTCAATGTAGTCTGGCAAGCTGCTGAGTTTCCTGACTAAAATCCGTTTAGAGAGGATTGCTGACTGCTAAAAGCTGTTCAATATAAATATTTGGGTGATTCATTATATCGACATAAGCATGGATGAAATTGCAAGCAGATTGTTGGTGATGAGGTTCTGGGTTGGGTGGAAGCTTTTGTTTGGTTTTGCTTTTTTTCCCGCATAAATCTACTTCATAATTTTCAAAAATTATTACTGAAGAATATTCTAGTTGAAGACAGGAGACAGGATGCGTTTCAGTTAATTGAGATTCTAAGTTTAGCTCTTATATATCCTGTGGAATCCATGGCACCACCACCAGAACTTGAGGAAATGATCCATCAGGTGTATCCGTGGGTGTGGGCTACAGGAACTCCGGGAAGAGCGGAAAACGCTGTCCCAAAGTAATTGAACTTAGAGGGAACAGAACTGGCACGGCAGAGACGGTAGCCTTTAAAGTTAGACAACTGGAAGGGAATAGAGGGTCCTGTTAATAACTTCTTAAAACATGGGCTACTAGTTGAGTGTGAATCTGAAGATAACACCCCTATTTTACCAGTGAGAAAACTGCAGGGGACCTATCGAGTTGTGCAGGATTTGAGAGAAAGAAACAAAATAGCTAAAGATCTGCCTCCTGTAGTGGCCAACCCTTACACTTAGCTAAAGAATAATCAGGAATGGTTTACACCATTAGACCCAAAAAACTTATTTTTCTGCTTGCCTTTAGCCAAAGAAAGCCAAAAATTGTTTGCATTTGAATGGGAAAGCCCTACCCCGGGTAGGAAGACTAAATTTACCTGGATGGTGTTGCCCCAAGGGTTTAAGAATAGCCCGACAATCTTTGGAAATCAGTTCGCACGAGAGCTTGAAGCATGGGAACCCCCTCTTCAAGTGGGATCCTCTTGCAGTATGTGGACGACTTACTGATCGCCACTGAGACAAAACTTGACTGTGTTAAACGGACCATTAGCTTGCTGAACTTTTTGGGGCTTAATGGCTATTAAGTCTCTCAACAGAAAGCCCCGATGATGCAAAACCAAGTGATTTATTTGGGATATCAACTATCCAAAGGACAACGAGAACTTGGAAGGAAGCCATCTACAAGATGTCCCTTCCCCGGATGGTAAAAGAACTCGGGACCTTTTTGAGGGTGACAGGTTGGTGTCAATTATGGATTTATAACAATGGAACCATCTTAAAACCCTTATATGAACTCCTGAAAAATAACCCCACTCAATTGGTATGGTCTAAAGAAGCTCAAAATGCATTTGAGACACTTAAAGGGGAACTCATGAGAGCCCCAGCACTGAGGTCACCAGGTGTGACTAAACCTTTCTGGTTGTTTTCCCGTGAGAGAGACCAGGCATAGCTCTCGGTGTCCTGGCCCAACAACTTGGACCCTATAAGAGGGCAGTAGCCTTCTTTTCCAAACAACTGGATAAAGCAAGCAAAGGATGGCCAGGATGTTTACAGGCAGAGACAGCGGTGATTCTGAATATCAACGAAGCCCAGAAGTTAATTTAGGCCAAAAGATTACAGTAACGGTTTCACAAAGCACCTCAGCTGTATTAGCATAAAAGAGAAATCATTGGCTATCACCATCAAGGTTCCTGAAATATCAAGCTATTTTGGTTGAATCTGATGATGTAAAAATAGAAGTAACTAACACTGTGAAGCTAGCCTCTTTCCTTAGTGGGCAGATTTCTGAACCATTGGTACATGATTGTCTGGAGACCACTGAGACCGTGTATTCCAGTAGGCCAGACTTGACAGAAGAACCTCTGGAGGATGCTCCAGACTCCTGGTTCACAGCTGGGAGCAGCATTGTTAAACAAGGAACCCAGAAAGCTGGATGTGCAGTTACAACAACAGACAAGGTAATCGAGTCCCAGCAATTGGACCTGCTGGGACATTGGCCCAAAGGCTGAAATAATTGTTCTTACTAGAGCCCTGGAGCTAGCAAAAGGAAGAAAAATAAACATATGGACAGATTCAAATGTGCTTTTGGAGTTGTCCATGCTCACAGAGCTATCTGGAAGGAGCGGGGCTTACTTTCTGCCCAAGGGAAATAAACATGCTGAAGAAATCCTGCATCTCTTGGGCACTGTCCAGTTATCAGCTTAGGTTGCCATTATGCATTGTCGTGGCCATTTAAGGTGTAACACCGATCCGGAAAAAGGTACTCGATGGGCTGACTCTTGAGGCAGAAAAGGCTGCAGAAAGAACTCAAGAAAAGCAAATTTCAACCTTAATTTCAGAAAATAGGAACATGAACTTAAGTAGACAAGAAGACATTGAATATTCTAAATCAGACTATGAGTTGATAAAGGAATTGGAGGGACAAGTTTCCCCTGGAAGTTGGGCACAAGTTAGATAATGGTAGAATAATAATCTCTGCCAAATTAGTATGGGGAATGGTGAGGAACATAACAAGACTCGCTGGGGAGCAGATCCATTATATACATTTCTGAATCGGAGATTGGTCAGGAAGAATTTATATACGACACTCGGGCAGGTGACACAATAATGTGAAATATGTTTAAGAAACAATCCCAATACCAGTAATCAAATACAGTTGGGACAGATGAGAAAGGGGAACGCTCCAGGGGATCACTGGCAGAAGTCCCAAGAAAAGGGGGGTACAGGTATTCACTAGTATTGACAGATACCTTCTCTGGATGGCCAGAGGCATTCCCTTGTAGAACAAATAAAGCGAGAGCAGTAACCAAGGTACTGCTAAATGAAATAATACCTCACTTTGGAGTCCTGGTGGTGGTTTCCTCAGACAGAGGTACCCATTTCTGTGCTCGAGTGGTTCCACAGGTTAGTAGGGTGTTAGGAATTGAGTGGCAATCTATGTTATCTCCTTGGAAAAACAATTAGAGAAATCGACAAGATAGGAGCCAGAGCTAAGGGACTGGATCATCCCATCCATCCCTTTACTCCTGGGGATAGGGTTTATGTTAAGAATTTTTCAGGTAACCCATTGGAGGAGAAGCGGAACAGACACTGCCAGGTTTTGCTGACCACCTTCACTGCCATCAAGATAAAGGAACAGCCGGCCTGGATCCGCTACTCAGGAGTGAAGAGGACTCCACATAAGCAGTGGACATCTGAACCTTCAGGACCACTTAAGTTAAAATTGCGGAGAGAGTAAAATGGGAATCAAATATTTTATGATTGTGTTAATCATTGTAAATATTGTTGCTTCCTGGGACAGGAACATACGTTTTGAAACTATCCGGACACTAATTGATGCTACTAAGGCTAAAGACTGTTGGATTTGCACTGCTTTACCTAAGGGAGACATGAGGCTTCCTCTACACGGGGTGGCCTCAGCTCATTGGAACTGTGATAACAATACCTGGCCTGAATTTTGGAAAAGGCCAGACGGAGGTTACTGTTCCCATGATAATTCGAGCTATGGGTTTGGCCCGAAATTTGATTTACAAATACTGAAGGATATCGAAACTCAGTTTCTGGTTAGTAGTAATAACTGCAGTTGGAAGAGTAGATCAAAAAACTGCCGTTGCTCTCCCTCGACCTGTTCCAATTGTAATAACTGCACTTGCAATGATGGATGGAATGATTATTGGATCAATCGGACTACGGTAGAAGTAGGCACGTGGAACCTGACAGGATTGAATGTTACGTACATAGATTTTTGTAATGGCACCCAATTGCAGACTTACGCGAGCCGAGGTTGGGACGTAATGGAGAATCGGTCTTACCAGTACGGATGGCACAGTGTGGGAAGTTACTATGGAGCCAACCTTACGGCCACCAGCGGACCTTGTAAGCTACCTGATGGGTATTGGTGGTTGTGCGGAGATGGCGTTAGTAGGAAGCAACTCCCTGCAGGATGGAAGGGAATGTGTACAATTGGGCACTTAATCCCTCAGGATCGGATCTATAATCATTCACAGCCTCCCCTGGGAATTCTGCAGACCCCCATGGGCAAGATCTAAATGGGAGGAGAATCTCTTGGCAGAAAGGGGAATGGGATTCCATAGTTTTATGAGATGCTTTTCCCCTCTGGATGATGTATTTAACATCACCACGGATGCCATCCGTGGTCTTCAGAGAGAGGTAAATTCACTCTTTAAAGTAGTTTTGCAGAATAGAATGGCACTGGACTTACTGACCATGAAGGAAGGAGGGATTTGTACAATTACCAGTCAAAGCTGTTTGTGTACGTGTAAACTAGGAGAACAGAATTGAAGATTTGGACAAGTTGTGGAAGAAAACTCAAGTCTTTCATGAAGTCAGTAAAGATGATACTAGCTGGGGATTCAGGGAACTTTGGGAAAAGTTGACCTCTTCACTTACTAACTTTGGTTGGCTCAAGCAGCATTTTGTAGTTGTTGTCATGATAGCTTTACTGGGAATTTTTACTTGTCTTGTTAAAATCTTTTTATTTGGGGCTGCCAGAATTTGTTAGAAACCTATGAAACCTGGAAGGGAAATAAGATTCGCCACCAATTGGAAACTGCTAAATATTTCACCAAGACGTTAGAAAGGAATGGTGTTTTATAATTTTGCAAAAGAATTTGCAAGGATACTAGAAAATGGGGGTATTGAAGGCAGGAGATGGGGTGTCTGGTGGAGTTTTATTACTCTTTAAACGAGCAACGACGAGTGGGTAATTGTATAGTATGGGCATAGTGTGAAACGTATGGCCTTGTAGATAGTGGTTACCTCCAGGAACAGAAAAACAGGATGTCTTGAGGCACCCGAGCATGCTGAACAGACAGCACCTGGTGGTGTTGGTTTTGTGGCAAGAATAAGAATTTTAGACTTTAGGTCACCAAAAGGACACAGTGATGAAGAAGAGAAGATGGAAATAAACAACCACCAGAGGTCTTGAAAGACCACCAGAGGGAGAAAAGACCCTAACTCTAATTTTATCACACATCCTTGGACTATGTAAATGAATTTTGGGAACCCTTAGAATAAGTGCCCTTTCCAGGAACTAGAATGAGTATGTTTAGCCTGCATAGAAACTTGGTACCCGGCTTGCATCGGCACGCGCGTTCGGAGGAGTGATCCTGGGTGCGTCCAGCACTGCAACAAGGAGTACCAGCTTAGTAACACTACATTGTTTATCTTGGAATCCTTGCCCAGCCACACCTAGCCTCCCCCTTCAGTGAGGAGTGTTAGAAAGCAAGGGGGCTTGGAGGCACTGGTCTTTGAATTGTAGTAATGCTTCTTTTGCTTTTATTCCCACAGCAGAAAGATATCTTGAAGTAAAATGTAAGTTAAAGTTTATTTTTTGTAATAAGGCGTGCAAAGTTGTTAGGTTCCAGGCTTTGCTTACATGCTTATGGTGCAAAGCAGTTAAATATGGGATCTTTAATCAAAAAAACCCTGTAAAAATTGCATCTTGCTTTAAAACTAATTTTACATACCATCAAGTTAGCAGAGTTAATGCCTTTTATAAGCAAAAATGTACAACTGTTGGTTCGAGATGAAACAATTACTGTGTTTTAAGTAATGAAATACAACTTTTGTTGGCTGTTGATGATGATAACCCTGAATAGGAAGTGCCGTCAGATGCGAGAACTGACGATAACCTCCTTATTTGTCTGAAATACAGCTACGGGTAGAGTTTGAGTTCTAGAAGTTTGCCTTCTAGAATTAATCTGGCAACGTTTGTTTATACTTCTTTTCTGTGAGAAGTGCTCTTGTAATGTCTAACACATCCATCTCTTTCACTTCCATCTGCAGAGCCTGGTCTTTCCAGATAAATGTGATGTAATTAGGTCTGGGAGCAGGTTGCTCTTTGCAGAGGACCCTAATGTGAAGGTAAGTGATGAATCTCACTGGACCACGTAGAGCTTTATACCAAGTAAAATCTCAAGTTGAGAATAAATGAGGCTTATATATAGACTGCCAAAAACTTAAGAGGCGTATTTTGTAGGTTCGAAGTTTATAGCTTAAATCGATCTGCTTTCCCTCCTTTCTTCCTCAAAATTTAAAGCCCTCTTAATTTATTTCCCGATATCTCGCTATGTTTAGGTACAGCTTTCAGATCCATGTGCCAATTGTTAACAGCTCTTGACAAGCCTTGTGGGAGGCTGTGGGATGGCAAGACCAGGAGATTCTTCTGGGTGAGTTGAATAGTTGGTGTGCTGTTAATTCAATGTGTTGGGTTTTGGCTACAGTCTAGAAACACTGCCTAGCTGAGAATGTTCTCACTGGTTAGAGTACTATTTCTATATATTCTTAGCTCTAAAAGTATTAAGTGTTAGGTAAAAAAAAATAAATCCATTAGACTAAACCGCAGACAGTAAACATGTAAGAACTGTCTCCCGCACTACAGTTTGGCTGATGGCACTTTAGAGCTGGGGGATAAAGGTCTTGCTTCTGCTAGACATGTGTCAGTTCACATCAAGATATCAGATGATGAAACTAACCAAAAATTGCTGGAATTACCGTCAGATTGACTGGTGGTGAGCAAAGGTTTTTTCTGATGATATCCCTTATGTTAACAAATGGGTTAACATTTAGTGTTGTGGTTAATTGACCCACGCCGTTGTATTGCAGGTGTCAGTGCTGAAAACATCTTGCCTGAGGAAGAAGGAATCCAATAAAACAAGGCTGAGAGCTTGGGAGACCAGTGTTTGTAAAGACTACCTATTTTTCTGCCTTAGGATGTTAAGAAATGGCAACAGTTATGCCATTTTGATGAAACACATATTAAAATCTCCAAAAAAGCCCAACTGGATCTGGTCGTTGTCATTTACTGCATTAAGGAATCACTTTGCATTACATGATGTATTAAAAATGTGCTGAGCACACCTGTAATGTGCTCTGATATGATAAAGTAGATGTATACATGCTGTGGATAATGTCAGTTGGCTTTAGTTGTGCAAGCATTCTATCTGTGTTTGGTAATTTACTCGCTTTAAACAGTTTAAACAAGCCCTACTAATACTGCTGCTGTAATTACTGCAGAGATAGGGCCTTCAATACCCCTGACAACAGGAAGAGCAAATGAACTGTTTCCAGGCTTGCTATTTCTTCCTATTTTGGCTTCAACGTTTTTAACAGGTTTTAAATTCTACTACAGAGGTAGCAGAATGTGTTCCCGCAGCAGAGGCGTTCTAGCCGGTGTTCTGCATCTCTTCTGAATTACGGTCCCAAGGGTGCAGATTTAAAATTCAGTGTGGAGAAAGGCTGAAGAGACTGAAGTTTGTCAGCCTTCTTCAGTGTCTCTAGTAAAAAAGGCTGTGTTTGTGATGACTCGTTGCAAGATAGGTCTACAATGCAGGTTGATAAGCTGAAGGATTTTGGGGGAATCTTGGGGACTTCAAAGGAGGAAAAACAGCTCCCAAGGCTGAAACTCCCACTTCGATTGGTTATGCCAGTATAACTGTCAGGCTCTTAACACTTCAATATTTGTTGGAGAGGTGCAGAATGTGGGAGTCTCGACAAACCTGAAGTGATTGAGTGTGTCCACTGAGATTCAGCAGTGCAGAGGTTGACGACTGATTTGCCCACTTGGTGTCCCCAAGTTAAAGATGTTAGTACTGTGTCCTTTAGTGTGTGCTTGCAAAAGGTAAAACATCATTAATAAACTTAATTCCTTCTGAGCGCGTGCTCATTTCGGGCCAAGAATAATCAAGGTGATGTTAACTAAGTTCTGAGCAGAAGATACCCTGGTGTTGCTTCTGAAAGGGATGAAACCTTCACTTGGGGGCTGCCCCAGCTGGGTCTGCCCTTCCCTGTGGAATTTAGATGAGACCTGAATCTGTTCTCTTGACTGTTTCACTTCCTGTCTCGACTCCCTGAAACAAAGAAGATGCTGTGGCTTGGTGCTGCCCATCTGGCATCGCAGGGCACTGTCCCTGTGCTCCTAACAGTGCTGGTGAGCCATGGAATGTGTGGAACTAGCACGTGCATTGTGCTTGGGGTCTGGCTTGTACGAAATGGGGCATTTCACAGGTTTCTCTCACTGAAAAGTCAGTTACATACTTGAATCAAAGAACAGGTTTAGAGAAAAGTCAAAAAGCCGTAGAGTGCCTCATACTGGAACGTGCAGGGAAATCAACCTGGGTTTTCCCTAGGTACATTACTGTGGTACATGCAGGGTTTGGTATAAACATTCAGCCTGGGCAACGGAGTATGCAAAACTTCTTTGGAACTAATTTTTCTTTTTATTCAAGTGTGTATTTGAGCAGTGTGAAGAGCGTGTTGCTCCACTGTTATTTTAATTAAAAGTTTAAAGGAGTTACACTCTCTTCTAAGTGTTCAATGAAATAAAACTACTTCTGCCTGATTTTGTGTATTAAGAGCGTGTTGACAGAAGACATTTCTGAGCTGATATAATGCATTGAAACCAAAAATGGTTTTAAAGGTTTCAGAGCACAAGGAATGCACTGGTTTTGGTTGGTCTTTTTGTTTGGTTGGGTTTTTTTTAATGAGATTCTGTAAAACAAAAGAAAATGGAGCTCAGTGTGGCCACATGCTCTCAGTAAACAGAAAACTCAGCAAATTTTTGCTTGACTGTTTAATGTGCTGATTAATTTCTCGGGATAGGTTTGCTGCAACTTGGTTTTGTAGTTGTTCTTTCTTGGTAGTATGTATTAGAACTATTAAGATAGAGAGGAGTTGATCTGGGAATACTTAACGTAAACGGGAAGCAGTTTATCTGGGTGCGTTGGGGTTACAGGTTGGTCGTATCTTGCAGGTAACAGCTGATGAGTTTCATTTTGGTATTACTGTTTTCATCAAAACCAAAGTTCCTCAGCAGAGCTCTTCCAACAGGCTGATTTTTACTAAAATGAATGAATGGAAGTGTGTTACTCCTGTTAGAGTGGTGCCTTTGGAACAAAACATCACCATGATCTTACATGAGATCATAGATAATCTTACTATTTATCTTAGAGTGCTTGAGGGGAAAGGAAATAAAATCATTCTGCTTTGATTACATTTGAATCACATGGAGTTTATGGTGTTGGGAAATAAGCAAGAGATAAAAAAA